>JAUZND010005481.1:0-11189 GCA_034780555.1 Coelogynopora nodosa
CTTTTTGCTCACTAGAAACAGTGAGCAAAAAATTTTGCTCACGCATTTATAATATAAGCGTGGCATAAAAACTATTTATTATTGTGAAAATCCTACTGATATAAATATTTACTACTGTATGATAATTTAAAAATATGATCATTTTTTTATGAAACATACAAGATACTTAGATAGATGCTAGTACTGTATAGTTCCGAGTAGCTTCAATATTTATCGAAAATAATATTTATTCAATATTTAAAATCTACTGATTTAAAAGGTTTAATTGGTAAAATTTAAATTATAGCAAAGTTATCAATATATTTTAAAACGTGTAAATTTTGTCTAAAGAAACGTGTTGATATAATATATTATATTTAAATCTTTATTTGTCTATTTTTAAGCTTATGTTTATACATTTGTGATAGTCACCTTAAGTGTACATAAATAGTGTATGAATATAGAAACACATTGAACTTACGTAACATAAATTTGTAATTATATTTTAATATTATTGATTTGCCTGTCTAAAAGATACGTGGATAATATATATATAGTGGGCTTAAATTCATCTCATTTTTATATCTAAATATATATATATATATGTCTATTGAATGCTCTCCTCTAAACTATTTTGATGTTATTTTAATTGAATTATATTTTTAATGAAACTGGTTGCTGGCTTATAGATCACACTTGTCAGCCATCTTCCCCATTCAAAGTTTCTTGCCCTCCTACTCCGTCCACACATCTTCCTCGGTCTCCCTCAAATCTGTCCGCATAAAGTTCCCCTTGTTCTTCTATACTAAAAATAACCAAAGGCACGTCAAATCTCTCTTTGTATGTGTGTGTGTGTGTGTGTCTGTTTACATTCGCCAGCCACGGTGAGGTTGTTGATAAGAAGACAGAAAATGTTTATCTTCCTTGGTTTGTGGAGAACTTTTTTTTGTTTGCTGAAAATCTCTCCCTTTTCTTATTGTTTTTCTCAAACAACGTTACATTCTGCAACAGAGCAGTGCCAGCAGGTGACATAAATACGAACTCACTCAAGCTTAAATGTTAAACAGAATTAAATATCGAATATTTCGATTTGTTCTCGTATATAGTTTGACAGGTATATATATATATATATATATATATAGTTAGAATCCAATAAATTGCAGAGGTAACTTTTCTATGGCTCTTGTACAACTTCAGATTAATACGAATTGGTGTCTTTCTTTAACTGTTGCAAATCTATTCTATTTCTGCTAAGTTTTAAATAAAATTAAAATAGTAGCTCCATTTAAAAAAATAGATAAACCACGCGGCCTTACTTTTTAAAAATATTTAACGTATAAATTTTTCTTATTTAAGACATCTTTAGTTAATAATTGAGTTAGCCTGATACTGCAATGAATTAACTTAATTGTAATTAAGAAGTATACAGTATAAAATCGATATCAATGATATGGATTACATATACTCCTATTTTATTACGTAAAAAGTGTTATTGATAACTTATGATAATTCTTCGTAAATAATGTACATAATAATGAATTAAATATTAGTATATATATATGTGAATGAAATGAATTCATTAGTTCAATTATATTAAAAAAATAGACAATACTATATATATATATATATATAAATGTACCATAATATAGTTAACCTTACTTTAAAATTAGCTGATAACGAATTTGTATTCTGTTAACTATATTAAGTTAACAATATTCTCAATAAACTATTAAAATGTGTAATAAACAGTATTTCACAATGTCTAGATGAAAATTGAGTACAACAAAGTCTAATAAAAGAATTACACTTAGCCTACTATAATTTATTACAATGCATGCTATTGCTTATTGATTATTGATAAGTTATTAATATGCTAGCATTGATATATATGTTTCTTCATTGTTGACTATAGCTCAAAATCTTCTTAAGTTTTCTTTCTAAAATTTTAGTTCCTGCCTAATTCTTGCCAACTTACGATTCTATCTATTTTCTATAAAATACTGGGAGTTATTGGGTTTTAATGAGCTCACTTCTTTGGCGTTAGTTTGGCATTTTAAAAGTGTTTTCTGTTTCAAAACGTATTTAGGGCTTCTATTCTGAAACATTGATAGATCGCCTACTTTCTGAAGAATTATCATTTTGCTCTTACCGATAACTAGTATATTACATTTGTTTGACATTGTTATGACATAAATTTGTTATTTATTAATTAATTATGAACCTAACAGTGTTTATTTTGACTACATGTTGTTAACTACCATAATCGAACACGAATCGTTCTTCGGTTTGTGAACAATTAATTAACTTACAACGCATAGATACCACTATTCATAAATATACGTCGGTTTGAGTTCACATACCGTGCGACTCAATAATGATAATCTCTTTAATGTGATATTGATTTTGTGAACACGCCTGGCCTCGCATCTTCTTGACCTGGCGCATTTTCATTAAAAGTCAGGATTGTTAGTTGACTGCTGCTGAACGAGGTCTCTTCACAAGTGGATTATTGAGTGGTTAATGTTAGCGGGGGGGGGTTTACAACTGTGTGTGCCTATTACGTTGATTAAAATACTGAAATACCGCGGAAGGATTAAGCAAGGATAGATATTAATATAGAGGGGAAAAATCCAGTCGTATTCTTAGATATAGAAGAACAGTTGTTTTTAGTAGCTATATAGTAGCGTCAATGAAATAATAATTGAAATTTGAATTAATTTGTTGACATCAGATTTGGTTTTCCAATTTGTATATAATGGTATTTTTAGGCAATAGTCTATGATGTTAAAGACGTGTAACTTTATAACATTAGAAGAAACTATTTTTCCTGCAGCACGCCATTTTAAAAGTCAACTATGTTTTCTCTCACTTTTTGCAAAAGAATGTAATTTTTAAAATATATGCCTTATTCCGGAGTTAGAACAAATACCCGTAACTAATATTGTCATTTTTTGATAAATTGTTTAAATTTATAATTGTTTTGGTTACATTTGTCGTTTTCCCGCTTAATTGACTTATGACGGACTTTGTAACATTGTGTAGTATATATTTTTGAAATATTAAAACGTACTATAAATATTTGTATAATACGTAGTAGTAGTATATAAATAGTAGTATATAAAATATTTAGACATATTTGTAATTGCACTACATTACGTCCAGTTATAACGTTCCATGGTCGTTATGTGAACTGTAAAACTTGAAATAAAAAAGGTTTGTATAATTAATAAAATTATAATTTAAAATGTAATTTGGTTGACTTGATTCAGCTCGATATTTGTTTGTTACCTTTTTAGCTTTCTGAGATGTAGCAATGTGTCAATTGAATATAAAACTAAATATGTTGTGCTGAATTGGGCCCAATACAATCTTTATCGCTTTTTTTCTGGCAGTAATGAACTGCACCTATCTGTCTAAAAAGGAAACAGGTGAAATATTATTATATATACATATTTCTAACTATAGACACACTTAAAACAAACTCTTGTATTTAATGTTAGTATATGCATGAGGGTGACTTTAATACTGACTTTAAATTAGTTCTGTAATTATTAATTATCGTTTTTTTTTAAATAAAAGACAGCAATTCTATTTTTAATTGCAATGACTGTGCTTGGAAAAAATCGATTTTTCTGAAACTGAAAACCATTCCGTGCATTAAAAAGCATATCAACTTTTTATTTGAAACATTTCTGAGTAGATTGTTGTTTAATAAAGAGTAAAATTAGTTATCTCAAATTAGCATCGGGAAGTTATTGCAAGCTGTACTGCTTAATTGACTACAACATAATATGTGATATTGGAAAGAGAGGGAACAGAATAGGTTAGAGTGACATGTACAATATGTTTGTCGAATTTACATGTATCTGTGTTGTTCCGCATCAATTTTAGATTTTCAAATCCAATTTTCGCTACTTTTTGTTAATATTTAATTACACTTTTAAGCTTTTTTCTATCGACGTTTTTAACATCCGTTAATGTGTTCACTTAATTATTATGCTTAGTTAGGGGAGTATCACTAATTTCTTTATGTCGTGTGAGATTAGTTCTCTCTTAGCATGAAGTATGCAATCAATTACTATTTGTTTATAATATAGTAAATTCTCTACTAATTATTTAAACCAATACAGGTGAACATCGGTAAACCAATTTATCACATATTGTACATCGCAAAGAAATAATGTAATCAATATATATAATATATCAATATATAATCAATCTGTCTAAATAGACTGGCAGTTAGTTCAGGTAACTTTGTTCGTTATAAATTGTTTAAAACACTATAAACATAAATTACAAATAATTCAAAGATGAATTCAACATTGTTGACTGTCTCTTCGTCGTCCGTTTTCGCAACTCAAGCTCAATTAGAGTGGTGTCAAGTACTCACCTATCAAATCCTTTCTCTCCCTTTCTCTCCCTAATATTTCTCTTATTATTATCTTTTATTGGTCTTAATTATTTACATAATTAACGATCCCATTATCAGATTTATTATTGAAAATGTTGTCTACTCCAGTTTCAACATTAATAAATGAAAGGGCAATTCACATGATCCTACGAGCTAAACTAGAGCGAATAGTGTTGGGGAATTTTCATATAATGGGAGCAAATTTACAGGATTTTAATTAGTTATAATTAAAATTTTAATTACGGCCAGCATGGTAGTGTTTAGGGGAAGAACAATGTGGAGAAATCCTTTGGCCTTGTGTTGTCAATATTGTTAGAGGATTTAGCACGTACGGAAGCTATATTTAGTGAAAGTTAAAGCATGTTCAGGATGTTCTATATTCAAAAGATAATTGCAATACAATAGTTTGTACAAACTTTTATACAATATATATATTATTTCATAATAATTAAAATACTGTCTTTATACGAAATCGTTTTTTATCAGTTAAATTGCAATCAGTAAAAAGTAATTCATTATAGTAATCGTTGAAATTGATTTCAGATTATCTAGCAAGTTTTGTTAACTATAAACAATTTTTTTTTATCTAATTAGAATGTAATTGAAGTATTCTTTGGTCTGTGTTTGATGAGATGTTTCAAATGTTAGACTTGTCAGATAGTTTCAGAAAATAAATACCTTTTCTATTAAAACTTCGAATCTTTTAGTGTAGGATATGCATGTTATAATATTATTTAATTAGTGTGTAATTAGTGGAAAGACAACTTGAGAGTATTGTATTCGTTTCACATTTCCGGGCATCACAATAGTTGCCTGTAGCTTACTATTCAATATTGTTTAAAATAGTCGATATCTCTATTTTGCAACTCCAGTTAACCTCATGAATACTTGATTTACATCGTTTTCATCTTTTGTTATGAGTTTTAACATAAAATGAAAGGGAATATGAGCTGCCTTGTTATTTATTCGGCTATATCACTACCTTAAACAAGAAAACTCAGCAGTGTCTATATTAATTGGCTACTATTTCAATTAATGTCATGGTAACTATGGTATCGTGTTATCTATGGTGCCATGATAAGTTTGGTAACTATCGTGTTATAGTAACTAGTGTCACTGTAACTATTTTCATCGTAACTATGGTGTCATGGTAACTAAAGTAAGATGTCATGGCAATTATGGTGTTTCGTGGTCATCTATCTAGTTTAACAGTGTATCTATCGCGATTAAATATTTAAGTAAAAGACTGAACAATACAATACATGTGGGACGTTTGAAAATGGTAGAAACCTTGTTGATAGACAGCTAAAATACTAATTGAACCACTTTACACAGCCCATGTTTCATTTCACTGCTAGATATTACTGTTTACTTGAATTTTTATCGTTATATTTATTGTTATTACCTGTCTTCGTGAAATTATTTATAATATGAATATAATTATATTACCTATATTAAATATATGCCTATATTAAAAATATAACAGATTCAAATGAGGAATATATAATTATATTCTCACTGAACATGTATTTGTTGATTTTATGTGTATACATAAAAAGTATGTTTTTCTAATATTGAACGTACTAAACTGAAGTATTTGATATACCATTCAAAACATTTGACCAACATAACATGTTTATCTCTTGCTTGTTGTCATACCTTGTGTTGTTATAGCGACTAATTGGTTGCTAGGACAAAGATTATATTAGTATAAAAGTTAAAACATTTACTTAAATTTATAGTTACACTTTCTTTTATCTTATTTTAATTTAAAAACATTTACTTTATATAATTTTAATTTTTAAATAATGTGGAGAATTTTGAACTGGAAAACACAATTTTTTGTGGTAAATAAATAATAAATAAAGTAGCGCGAAGGGTCACTTCTGAGGAATTATTTTAAATGCTATGTGTTGCAGTAGTAAATTATTGATTTCTCTTCTTTTTATCGGCTGCCATCTTGTTATCAGCTTTTTTCAGGATATTCTGTTCCCAATATAAAATTCCACACACAAGTATTTAATTTAAATTGTTATCTTAAACACTTTTTTTCTTCAATGTTAAGGTTTAAAAAGAGCACTATAAAATTAGAATAATTAATTCCTCAGATTCTTGTCATGCAACATTGACTGTTCGGAATTTAAAAAATCAATATTCAAAGATTTGATACACTGTTTCACTTAGTATAAGGCGAGGGTCAATCATTTCTTTAATCTGTCACTATAAAAGGTTCTTCCATTATATTGTATTGGTTTATTCATGGATATACAATGTATCTTATAATGTGCTAGGTTCAGTTAGTTTAACAAAGTTAGATAATTTTCGGGAGTGCGGGTGGAACATCGAATGTGGCTTTTATTGTGTAAACACGAGTCAGCAATCTATATACATACTTATTTGATTGTGAGAAACAATGGTGGAATCGGCGACATGAAACCCTAGAGTTTGTAAATAATTAGATTTTTTATAATGCATTATCTGTCTCAAGTTCACTTCAGATGAAGTTAGATCCACTTCTAGATTCACCTTATGGTGTTGTGATTAATATAATTCATATGCGTGCACATTTGAGCGAGATTTGTTCAACCTTTTTTTGGTATCTCATCCTTGAAGCAAGCAAAGAATTAATGTAATCAGTAACAATAAAAGTCAGCATTATTGACTTGATTTAATTCGTATTGGATGAAATCAGGCTGAGAAAATTGTAAATCTATATAATACCAAACAATAAATATACAATGACAAATTTAAAAGAAAAACAATTGTTTTTTAGAATATATGTAACATTTTCCTTTATTACTCTCCATTCCGATCACTCATAAATATATATATATTAATTACGATCGATTTACGATCGTCCTTTAAAACCTATACGAAACTTTTTAAAGACTTTTCTGCAAAATTGTATTTTTCTGAAGTTGTTTTTTTATTGTATATACACACAGTCTATATTATTAGTTTTGACTTATTGGCCTCTAAATGTAGCAGAAGTCAAGTTTTATAATGTATATAATTTTAAAAGGTTTTTTAGACTTACAACAACTAAATACCTCAATATTATAACGCTTGACCTTATTTTAATATAATTACTAAATAGAATATTCTATTAGATGTAATCGAAAATTTTTAATTATGGTATGTATGTCTTAAATGGACTAAGTTTACAAAGCTTTTCACAATTTTTTATTGGAGATTTTTCTAATGTCTGGAAAATGCAAGAAAATCAATTCAAATTTGAGCGATAATTCGGGTAGTATTGCTTTAAATATTTTATTATTTTGTTTTTCGGTAAAAAATGTGAAAACGTAAGTTTTATTCGGTGCATTATTTGACATAGAAAAAAGTTTTTAGACCAATTTTTATAAGAAGTATATAGTTAATTATTTATATCTTTTTATTAAAGCGGTTTTTTATTTAACCCAAAAAATAGCTTTTGAATTATATAACAAGAATAATTAAATTATAATATACACTGCGCAAAACACAGAAAACTTAAAACTTTGTCTTTTGATTACTTTTTGAGAAACGAAAACGGAAATATCCATACCCGGTTGCATATTTTTACGATCCGGATCATTATGGATCATAATTGCGCCAACATCTTTCTTTGAGTATATCTTTTTATGGTCAAAGTTGATATGATGACTGCGAAAATATAAAATAAATATTTAAATAAAATTATATTAGTGTCTAATTACATTGTAATCATATTATTTAATTATAAATATTGTTTTTATACCATTTTTAAATTTTTTGTTTTTAGCCTATAACTTTTGATGTTTACAACTTATGACCACCGAACTTGCTATAATGACTCACCAACATAAGCCAAATCGTTTGTACTACTTCCATTTTTTTGTAAGTAGTATAATATTATTTTTTAATAATTTTTATAATAAAATAAAATTTAATAGATGGACATTCAGAATAGCTATGAACTAGGGTAACATTTTTGGAAATCGGTTGAAATTGAACGAAGTTATAGACATTTTAGTGATTTACAGCTGATTAAATAAAAAAAGTTACATAGTAGAATGAAATTAAATAGATAGACTAGCAGAATATTTTTGAGTCAGTGCTTATTTTGTTAAAATCGGCTGAAATTTGACAGAGTTAAAAAAATTATTTATAAAGTATATATTAAAAGGTTAGGAGACTACAACTTTATCAAAACATCATGTATTTTTTTATAGTAAAATTAAATTAAATAGATACACATTTGTATTAGTTATGAGTCAGTGTCAATTTTTTTGAAAATGCGTTGAAATTTGACAGAGTTAAAAAATAAAGAAAAATAATATTTATATTTATATTATGATTAAATTATAGTCCCTTTTGTTTTTAGCCTATAACTTTTGATGTTTACAACTTATGACTATTTAGCCTATAACATTCTCATATTAATTTTTACCATTGTGATGCATGTATTATGGCCATATATTGCACGATGATTTCAATGAGGATTCTGACTAAGTCTAGTTCACTCAGCCTGATTTTTATACTAGCAGATTGATCATTATAGGTAGTCTAATGGTAGTAATCTAATTATTGTTTTTTTCTCCAAAATGATGAATTATGGTCAGATATTGTCCGATTAGCACGCTTGTACTGCGACGCTTTACTAGTTAACTTAAGAAAGGACGTACAGTTATAGTTAGGCTTGTAGAAAACACACACACGATGATTACATTTCTTGATAATTTGGCGAAAATTTACTTATATTACCAATCGGATTAATTAAGAAAATATAGAATAAAACAGACAGTGTAAGAAACCATCTAAAAATTGTTTTTCATATTTTATTTATGAGAATAATAAATTATGTACAAAACGACATATTAAAATATAAAATTTAAAATATTGTTCAAATTGTACGTTTTGTATAAATTTTGACGTAGAGTCCGAAAATCATATTTAAAAAAAGGGGGGGGGGTTTATGATCAAAGGTCAAGTATCATGGTCAAAGGTCAAGAGATGGGGCCGAATCCACTCTTCCTATACTACTAAAAATAATTGTTTATATAGCAATTTCTTGAACACGGTTTATGTTGATAAGGTCGTTAGAACAAAGAAATTGTTTTTTTTGTTGTTTTGATTTCTGACAATTAAAAATTTCCTGGTTTAGAATATCAAATAATTCATAGATGATTCTTTTATATGCCTTAATAGGTGCATTTTGAGCTATAAATAACAAAAATGTTTAGCGTTACACGTTGATGCGGAGACTTGGCTCAACTGCTCGCCATACGCAGCGCGAGATTGTTATGACCCCCTCCCCCCCTCAACAAAACCTGTAATGAGCGTCATTTTATACGAATCGCTAGTATTGTTAATACTTATAGTTTTAAAGTTGCTATTTTTGATTAATGCTGTAATCGGATGCATTCTGACTTGAACATAATATTTGTACTAATATGGCACTGCTTCCCCCCTATTTTCGAGTTTTGTAAAAGTTGTGTGTTCAATGGTTTATGTCCTGTTTGTATGGTGGGAAATGTGTACAGGCAAAATCAATTTATTTTATGATCAGGGTTGCCTCTTCCTCGTATTTATTTATCCTAGTAAACATACTCGTACCACTCTGCGCATAAATCCATTGAACCACAGCAATGAAGGGATTTCTCCATTTTAGAGCTGTTATATCTAAAAGCGGTCGATAACACTATTTCTTCTTCTGAAGTTTACCGCATTTATGAAAGGATAATTGCTATTTATTGTTCTGTAAGTAATGTATATTTTAAAAGGTGTAATATTTAGGTATTGATCTATTATAATATAGCATAAATGAAGAATATGTCAAGGATAGATTCATTAACGTTGTATATTAATTTAAAAAATGTATTTCAGTGTAGAAAAGATCTGCTTCAAGCTGACATTATTATATGTTGCATACTATTTGTAAATATGAGTTTTAATATCTTAGTTAAGACTGTTTATCTGTACAGTTTAAATGAGTTAAATAATTCAGTACAAAACGCCCAGATATCTCTCAATATGTTTTTGACAACAAAAATGTATACTTCAGTTTTAGATAAATAATATATATATATATACTAAACCACACGCATAGATCAAATTATTCTTTTAAACAATGTTGTAAAATGAAAGATGACTTACTTTATATTTTGTGAAAAGAAGGAATTCAATGTGCTTTAAAGTTGAATAGAACTCGGAAATTTTAAAACCTAATGTAAAAATCATTATTTAGTTGACATAATTATAGAATTTATCAACATAGAATTTTTAAAATCATTATATAACATTTATATTTCTTCAGTTGTATTGTTTTTTCTGCATTTTAATACGCAGAATCAACGTTAACTGTTGATTACAATTAGTGAAAAATTCAATTTAAAATCCTCGAGAATTACGCCGAATAGTATTCTGTTAAAATGTGACCATTACATTGTCTCATATTATTATCATCGTTCATGTGAAATGTCATTTAGACATCTAATTATTAGCGGACGTAAGAGGAGGCTTGGTTAATAACCATATGCCGTTATTACTGATTCCCGGAGTTGTCACCTCTACACGTTTTATCTGTGTATACCTTCATGGTGTTTTGAATTATAATATCTTTTTCATTGGAATTATATAATTAAGGTATCTGTTTATCTTACGTTGTTATATTTGTCTATTAACACGGACAGAATAAATTGGATAATATAGTTATACTATTTTTCACTGTTTTCCATTTAAAATATTTTCGTATTTATACTTTATAGTACAGGCATTTTAAGCCAAAACAGGGCCTAACCTTAAAAAAATTGCAACAGAATTTATTTCAACTATCTTA
>JAUZND010005482.1:0-11188 GCA_034780555.1 Coelogynopora nodosa
TTATACACACGTCTGTTTCTCTTACTGGTTGATGTAAGTTTTCCTGTTTTATGTATTATGCATGTTATTTTATGTTATTATTCCAACATGTACTTTAAAAGGATGATTATTGTTTTCTTTTAGAATTGTGTTATCATTTTCTGTCAAATATATAACTAGTATCAGAAAAGTGGGTTTTCTTCAAAAATAAAATTGATGAGTTTTAAAAATAGTGGCGAAGGCAAAGTTGTTAATATTTTTTGACAAAATCAACTATAAGAAATATTAATGATTCAAAACTTATATTTTTGAGGGTTTTCGAAAAATTAGCCAACCTGATTGTCTGAATCCGGCTGAAATTCAGGTAGAAAAGGGGTCTGCAGACCAGACCAGTCACATGACAAGGAGCCAGACGCCGCTGAGGGAGAAGAAGAGTTCTGATTGGCCGTCGAGTGAGAAGCGTTCTCATTGGTTGATAGCAGGATAGGTTCGGGGGGTCGGGCCAATAAGTGACAGACCTGAAATTCAAATGAATGATATCAGATTGTTCAAACCAGGGCCTATGCGAAATCGGGACATGGTTGAGCGAAATGTTTTTATAGAAAATGCGATAGGCTGCAATCCGAGCAAATTATGAACAAAGTGATAATTAATACAACTATTACTATGTACTCACTATGATACAGCATTGTCAGTATTCTAAGTGCGCGTTACATCATTTTTATAATTCATGTATTTAAGTATTAATTTTTAAATAATATGTTATCAGATAGCATAAAGAAAGTTAAAGCAGGTGACACAAATCGGAAAAATAGTGCCCCCGCTTCTTAGTGTCGCGGCGGCCATTCGTCCTTCAAATCGGGACGGTTGGACAGTCTGTGATATGTTTTAAAATAATAGAGCAAAATTTAATTGTCAAATAAATGCACATAATTTACCAGACCTTTCTTTGACTAAATTAAAACATAGAATTAATAAATATTATTAAAATCTATTAAAAATGCATATAAAAGTAATACATACTCTAAATATATACGTAATACAGTAAAACTTGTTAAATATGGTTGTATTACGAACATTATCTTCCCTTTTGCAATAGCAGTGTCCTATAATTTGAAAACTTTGAACACAGCAAAACATGTTCCTTAATAATTTAAAAAATCCGTTATTTTTTTATTTCTTTAAACTTCAGTATATGTTTTAACAATATTTATTTAAAACAAACGAAATAGTGGCAAGGAACTAAAATGTACCGAAATAAATTGTATAGAAAAATATACAATCTGTTTCTGCAAAATGCTTTTTAATGTTAAAAATATGATTAACAAATTTTATATTACGTAAACCAATAATCTAGATGACATTCATTGATATAAAAAAACTATACCGATAAAGATGTGAATACAGACCTCGAGAAGGGGTCCATCCAGCAGTACTACAGCGCCCCAGACAGACAGACTGGCAGTGCGCACATCAGCTGCCTCCCTCTCGAGGAAAGGGTGTGTCACCCGGACCAGTTGTGTCAGGAGGCCGGGTTTGAGCTTGTGGTAGGGGACCACTGAGATCAGGTTGGTGAGACACTTGAGCAGGAGTATCTGCGGTGGGGAGGGGGGGAGGTTAGCTGTTGTTAGGGACTACCTGAAAACTGATGATGAATCAAATATGAACAGTTTGTCATCTACGCAAAAGTGTGCATCCAGCTGAGATGTAATTAGTCATATACGGGATGAATTTAGAT
This sequence comes from Coelogynopora nodosa, assembly GCA_034780555.1. Lineage (NCBI taxonomy): Eukaryota > Metazoa > Platyhelminthes > Proseriata > Coelogynoporidae > Coelogynopora > Coelogynopora nodosa. Next base: position 1,718 of record JAUZND010005482.1, read on the forward strand.
GAGTTTAGTGACATACGGGAGGAAATAGTCACATATTGATTGATAGAATATATTGGCACTAAATTGCCCTCAATATTCATGTTATATTTTTATATAATATGTATTTCAAATTATATTTACTGATAAAATTATTATAAATTTTACGTAGTAAGATGATGGTACACACGGGACTGTCCCTTTATTATCCAAATTTACACATGGATGTAAACAAAACGATTCTAAAAGTTATCTTGTTTATTCATTTTTATAAAAGTTCATATCGAAAAAATGACTATAAAATATGCAAACCAAATAGACTAATTAACATAAAATAATATTTCAGATATAGTTAGATTGTACACTACTAATTCTATTAGTCGTCATTAGAAAATGGCCGTAACAAGACCAATTTATGAATTTACTGAATAACACAATCGATAGCAACTGTCCCCTAGACAAAGTAAATATACCAGATATCTCCCTAAAAACAATTCTAAATTAAATATTCTTATCTGAAGCGATCAACTCTGCCATACTAATTATCAATGGCAAATCATGCCTTAACAACAATTAATAAACCGAGCAGACCAACATGGTGGGAAGGAAGGAAGGAAGCAGTAAGGTATACCTGCACAACAGTGGCCCGTTCAGCAATCAGTGCCAACAGCAGGCGTCTGTGGAGCTCCTTGATAGCCACGGCAAGTCGGGCAGAATGGGGAGTGAACGCGGTGTTGGGCTGCATAAGGTCCTCAGCGGGGGCGAGATACTGACTCCCGTTCTCCACCAGACGACACACGATCTCCAGGATGAGATGACGTAGCTGGGCCTCCCCTTCCTGCAGTGGAAGGGTTCACAGGGACCGGAATATTTAGCCATATTTTTATGTACCGAATTGGTATCATATTATTTTATATTCTGTATTCAGAATTTATATATAAATTAGAAATATTCCCTAGATTTTACGAAGAGGTCGAGCAGTTTCTTTGAGCGTACTCAAGACAATGTAATATACTGAAACAAAAAAAATATATATAAAAACCGAAGAAAAATTCCCTTAGTCTGTTTTATATTTCGAAATGCAGCCTTATTTTTTCTAAAAAATAATACAGAAATTTGAATATATATACATATTATTAAAAATCAAAGATCGTTATAAAAAATGGAAGGCTTTCGGAATATTTACACTATAGTAAAATAATATATATAACATTTTTTGATGGTATTCTTCTAATTCAGAAGGCAATCTAGATACAAAAACATCACAGATATTTTCTGGTGATTAAAAAAATCCACAGAATAAAAATGTTAAAAATATTTAATCACATAAAATTCGTACCATACAATTTAAACTAAGAATATTAAAAAAATTAATAATGGAATATATTAATAGAAACAATTTAATACAGAAATGTGGTACTGGTACAAGTAACAACACTTTTTTCCTAAACATTTCCACAAGACTCCTGATAATGTTATGTAATTTCGCAAGACTCCAGCGAACCCTATTTACTTCACTCGAATCACCCACCTTCATCAGAAGTGTGAGCAGAGTTGGCTTGGACACCCCACTTCCATCTGGCAGGAAGGCCGGCCAACACGCGATCAGAACCCGCTTTTGGAAGAGATTGAGCAGCATCCTCAGCGCCGACAAACCTAACCGACGCGTCTTCGACTGGCAGCGACGTTCGCGTCGCACGTTCCAAGATTCTGGGCTGGTCGCTATGTCCACTGAGCTATTGGGGGGGTTGTCACGAGGGGAGGACTCGGTATCGGAGAACTCGGAGCTGCTTGATAGGTCATCCAGATAGCCGGTGCTATGGTAGTTGAGTTGTGGGTGGTTAGAGGTTGTGGTGGAGAGGGGCAAAAGGTCCGCGAATTCTGAATCTTCCAGGTTGAAATCGGCTAGACGGTCTTCAAGATTGCGCTCTTTGGAGATGTTTGGTCGGTAGCTGAGGGTGGAGGATTTAGGGAGGGTACTGTGGTTGTAATGGCCGTGCCGAATGCATAATTGTGAGTATTATAGTATTGACAAATTAATGGTCAAAGTAAAAACTAACGTACTCATGATTAAAATAGATTTTTTATTAACAAATTTCATATTTACAAGATTAAACAAATCCCCCAAAAAAATCTATGAGATGCTTGTGAATCCCACACGTCATTCGATGAATATATTCTTAAGATTCCGAAGAATCCCTAAATAAATAAAATCTTTAAAAATCTTACTTTGACCCTCTTGAAATTTTGATTAATTTAATTTTACATAAATTCTCACAAGTTTTCTCATTTGAATGATAAACAAAAATCAAGAAAATATGTAAAATATAATTTAAAGATTGTTATTATTCAGTTAAAAGATTCCGACGAAATGCAAAGTTATTTAAAAGATTAATAAAAAATATCCAACAAAAACCTCGAAAGTATAACATAGATCCTCCTAAACGATACAGATTCTATTGAATTCTCACCTCACTATTAAAACCACTATAACTGATTATAATTATTAATTTTCTCGTTTTTTAAATACAATGGTCTTTTCAAGTATATTATGTATCATAAATATAATTTACAAGGTTCCTACGAGTCCCGAGAATAGTTAAAATATTATATGAAACCCTTACAAAATTTTAGCGATTCTGATGAATTAACAATAACACAGAAATTGTTATAGATATTGATATTCACAAGACTCTTATGAATCTCGAATCCCTTTAAACACACTTTAAAAAAATACTTTGCGAAACATTTTTTATAATATAATGTCGTAAAATGTGATATTTACAAGATTAATATGATTCTTTACAATGTTTTAGATTGATATGAATTTTAAATAGAAACTTCGAAATTACTATAAATCCCCTATAAAAATGTTTAGGGTCCGAAAAAAGCTCTCACCGGCCTTCCTTGCGCTTCACCGAGCGTAAATTCCTTCCAGTGGCCAGGAGTGCGTCTCCAGCAATGGGATCACTGCCACCCGCCGCTCCGCCCAATGAGATTACCGGACCCAGACTGGCCGGATAACGGACCAATCCGCAGCCAATTAGCGGACGGAGAAGCCCCAACAGACGGCCCGCTGTGTCCAGATCAAGTTTGGGTGAGCGAGTGAGAAGCAAGTTGATACCGTGCAGGCAGAGTTGCTGAATGCGGTACTGTAATGACAATCAATACATTAACATACATTTAAATGATTTTGAGGATTTGAGGGCAACAATATCATATCTGCCAACCTAGTGTACAGTGAAAATCTTTTTTTAAAAACTTTTTTGGGTGACTTTGTAGTGTGGGGTCCAGAGGCAAAGCCCCTGACGGTGTAAGGTTAGGGGGCGAAGCTGAAAAAAGCAGATTTTTATTAAATGCATGCATTAGAAATGTAGCCGGAAATTAATGAAAACGTCAGATTTACAACCCAAAATATATCGGATGAGTGTAAGATTTATCTAAAACAATCGCTTTATAACCATTAGTTACCACAAACAATCGCTGTATAGCCATTAGTTACCAAAAACAATCGCGTTATGACCATTAGTTACCACAAACAATCGCTTTATAGTCATTAGTTACCAAAAACAATCGCGTTATGACCATTAGTTACCACAAACAATCGCTTTATGACCATTAGTTACCACAAACAATCGCTTTATGACCATTAGTTACCACAAACAATCGATTTATGACCTATAATTACTATAAACAATTGCTTTATGATCATTAGTTACCACAAACAATCGCTTTATGACAACTATTTATCACAAAAAATCGCTTTATGACCATTAGTTACCATAAACAATAGCTTTATAACCATTAGTTACCACAAACAATCGCTTTATGAAAATTAGTTACCACAAACAATCGCTTTATGACCATTAGTTACCATAAACAATAGCTTTATAACCATTAGTTACCACAAACAATCGCTTTATGACAATTAGTTACCACAAACAATCGCTTTATAACCATTAGTTACCACAAACAATCGCTTAATAACCATTAGTTACCACAAACAATCGCTTTATGACAATTAGTTACAACAAACAATCGCTTTATAACCATTAGTTACCACAAACAATCGCTTTATAACCATTAGTTACCACAAACAATCGCTTTATGACAATTAGTTACCACAAATAATCGCTTTATAACCATAAGTTACCACAAACAATCGCTTTATGACCATAAGTTACCACAAACAATCGCTTTATAACCATTGGTTACCACAAACAATCGCTTTATGACTATTAGTTACCACAAATAATCGGTTTATAACCATTCGTTACCACAAACAATCGCTTTATGACCATAAGTTACCACAAACAATCGCTTTATAACCATTAGTTACCACAAACAATCGCGTTATGACCATAAGTTACCACAAACAATAGCTTTATGACCATAAGTTACCACAAACAATCGCTTTATGACCATAAGTTACCACAAACAATCGCTTTATGACCATAAGTTACCACAAACAATCGCCGTCGCCAACAAACAGACCATCACCGTTGAACTCACCTTGGTAACTAGTTCCAAATCAACAGGAGGCTGCAAATCCAACATCCTAATAAAGATCTTCAAAAACCGTGGCAAAAGAGTACTCTTCTTCTCCAGGATTATATCTCCAGCGACTGTTGCATCCACGCTGCGTTGCTTAGATAACGCTTCTGTTGCTGAGTTACTTTCTCCACCTGTCGGAGTAGAAGTATCAAATTAAAAAAATGTAAGATAAGAATGCATAAGGTACTGTTAAAATTTAGCATAATGGTCTGTCAGTGAAATTGTGGGTAACTATATTATACTTTGAATTATATAAGAAAAAACATGATTACTATAATGCTACAATAATGGAGCTTTGCAAAACATGTGTGTATTTTTCAAGTAAGTCTCCTTTTCAAATTTTTCAAATTTATTTCTTCACAATATGATAAAAATAAATAATTTCTTTACCAATGAAATGTTTAGGAAAGACGAAGGGTTTACCTGAAGTTTCCTTTTGAAATACATGAAATTCTGGTTAAAAGTAAATTGAATTTCAGTTGAACACAAAAAAAGGATTTCACAAAAGTGCAATAAATCATAGTAATTTAATTTAGTTAACAAATCCAATTGAATACATCTGAGTGTAAAATATGACTTATTTAAAAAATGGCGTCTTTGAAGTGATAGACAATAGCTAGTCCAATAGCAGTTACCGTTACCTGACAAAAACGATGGCTCAACACCGCTTGAAGAGGACTCATCAAAGTAACTCAAATTCGCTAGTCCAGTGATGGCGTGGCACACAATTCCCGGACATTCCGCGTTCCGCTCCCAGTCCGCCTCCAGCTCGAATCGGTCGGCCAGCCGGAGGAAACTTGCCCGTCTCACATTGGTGATGTTGCCTAGCAACAGGGCTGCCATAGCCCGGAGAAGGTGGGGCCTCACCCAGACCTGACAACCGTCGAATGCGGCTAGCAGGATGTCGAGAATTGAGTTCAGTGGGTCGCCTAGTGAGATGTACGGGTTGATACATCGATCGTTATTGATTTAAAAATAAATAAAATGCTAAATGACTATGGACTGGTATATATGTACTACATATGGACTTTATGCGACCATGGCTATAGATATAAAAAAATAGCGGAGTCTACACTACTAGCTATATTATATAAACTTTAATATGTATTTATTGATTTTGTTTGCCAATTTAAAATTATATCATTTTGGAAAAAATAATTTGCGGAAATAATCAATATTAATAAATGTAACGGCTCACCTGAAGCAGATGATGATGATACACTGAGCCTATGTCGCTCCTGGAGACAGCTAATCATGTCAAGGCCACGCACAAACACATGCTCGTTGCCAGGGGAAACTGTGCCCAGCTCAGCCAATAAGAGAGACCAGAGATGACACACGTTACTTGGCAACGGCTGCATATCGCACCGACGAATGTTCGCTGTAAATAAATAGCACACGTTTGTTTCAATTTAAATTAATTATTGAGCATATTAAATTTGGTCAGACGTAAACGTACAACCATTAAGTCCGACATCACAATAAAATGAAGATATTACACAAACCTTAATAGCGCCTTTATATAATGTGTAAATTATATAATGTAATCAATTAAAAGAATAAAGATAATTTGAGACAACAGTACACAATAGTTTCAATATTTAAATACATATATTTCCATATAAAAATGCATATAAATGAAAATAAATAGATTAAACATTAATTTTAAATAATAATGTTTGAAAGCTTATATCAGTTATGAAAAGTCAATGACGGATGTATTATAATATGTAGCCCATTAAACAATATATAAAACATACGATTTGCTGAGTTTATAACATTGAAGTTTACTACTAAATTGTATCTGTCATATAAAAATCGACTAAATTTGGATGGGAACAGTAAAATAATTAAGTTTTTAGCTCTAAAAGTAGATCAAGAAAAATCTGCATTATGCCCTCAGATTTCTGGTTTTTCTCAGTTATATAATACTCGATTTAGAGTTATTTTTAATTAATAAAACATTGAAAAATATAGATAACATTAATTGAACCCATCAGGCAAAATCATCTCATCATGTAGAAAGAAAAGTGATAAATCAGAAATAACAATTTATAAACCAAAAGATATTATTCAGAATCAGAATCCGGGGAATATTTTGTGTTGGCATGAATATAAATTAAAAAGTATCATTTAGAATCAGAATGTTAAGATGTACATTTCAGTTATAAAAGTAATCAATCAAAATTGAAGAAGATTCCATAACAAATTACATAACTTTTAAAACTTGTAAATAGAAAAAAGTTAAATTTGGAAATACGCAAACCGAAAGCCAATTTAAACTTGTTTTAAACCAACATAATAAATTATGCAATTGGTTCCCTGTTTTTCCCACCAAAATATTATTATTCCCCGTTTTCACCGGTCACAGAAACAAATAAACAATTGAGACATTAAAAATATTATTATTTGCTTGCTATTAAATTTTTAAAATATATATAAGTTTTTACATGCGGAATTTACCTGTAGTGGTCGCTTGAATAGTGGCACCGGAAACCTCTTCCGCTGGTTCTTCTTTGTTTGTCGCTGGTGGAATTGTCGTCTTCTCTCTGCCATCCTCGGTGACATCATAGGACAGGTCAAATTGGTGGAGAGATGTGAAGTTGTTGGTGTAGGTTTGAATCACGTCGGCCATCGATTCTCGAACTAGAAATAATAAATAATGATACAGACAGACGTGTAGTTATACCATATAGATACTAAAATAATAGTTTTGATAGTTTAGGTGCTAGCATTTATCACGAAAACACCTGACGTTTCATTAATATAAAACAAATCGATATATAAATGACCAGCCAACAAACAGCAAAATACAATGCGGTGAAGAACATTATAAAGTAGTATATAGCAAATACAGTGCTCCTACTGACAGTATTAAAAATGTTCCGGGCAATGTCTGGGGCGGGCCCCTAGTTGCGTTTATGGCCGAAAAATTATTGGAGGGTATAAACATAGTATATAATAAATCCGAGGAAAAATTTTTAATATAGAAAAATGGTAGTATAACTATAGTTCCTGCACTTTTCTCAGTCAAGGATCAAATTAAAAGAAACACTAATATATATATAGTATAACTAAATATATAACTAAAGTTCTAGTTATTATCAAATGTCATTAAAAAACACGGTAAAAGTTTTTGAACTGCAGAAGTAGAATGTTCTCAATTGACTGACACCACATTGAAAATAACATGAAAACACTCCGCTGTAATCGGCAAATGATACGATAAATATATTTTTTAAATATTTTAAAAAATGATTAAGAAATGTTACTAATAATATAACACAATAATATGAATAGCTTTAATACAAATCAAATTTTAATATTCTTGGTTCAAAAAGGTTTTTTTTAATCCAGGTGCTTCAGGGTAATTTAAAAGCTTTATATATAAGCAAGAAAGTATAGGATAATATTTCTGAACAGACGAATAAACACTTTAAAATATTACAACTGTGGTAAAAGGAATTTAATACATGCTAGCATATTATTATTAAATGCTAATCATTTATTAAATGAATACATCATAAAACTTAATAGTACATACAAAATAAGTTAAAATGAAAAGCTTGATCATAGTAGAAGCAGCACAAAGATGGCAGAATAATTATATAATAACCGCCATCCCAGTTAGTAGACTCACTAGTAGAGTTCCAGGCCATTCTAACCGCCTTAACCGAGCTCATCTGTCCATCTCGATGTTCCACCATCCTGAGCAGCAGTCGAGCCAGAGGTTCCCCTCGTGGAGAGGACTGCAGCATATCCTGCACCTCCTTGAGGGTCACTGCTCCCTTGCTGCTGCTGAGAGGGGTGGAATATGTGCTGCTTCCTTTGGCTGACTGGTCGCCGCCTGTCGGCCTGTGCGATTAAAATTGACGAGTGTTTGTAGAATTGAAGAATATGAAGTATTTGTAAATAGTAAGTAAATTTAAGTATTTGAAGAATAGTTTGTCTCATAACTATTAATGTACATCCGATATGATAGATTCGTCTGTACTTATGAAAGAACATTTTCAAATCTCTCTACTGACCAACTGTCTCAGACGTAGTAGAATTATCGATACATCCACAATAAAAATATCCATCACAATAACATTTAACATAATAATAGATGTTAAATAAATGCTAATCACTTTTTTTAAATAAAAGGAATCAATGTTTATTTAACGAATTTCCAAAATATTAAACAAAGATATTTAAAATTATATTCTATTTATTACAATGGCACTAATTACATAATCTGTAATGGCAAACATCATAGAAAATGTAATAAATGTATTACCTACAAATAAGCTGTTCATAATATTATTATATATATTAAAGATTTTTCCATATTAATAACATTAATTCTACTCATAAGAAGCAGTCTACTTATAATCACTTTCTACCTATTGGCTGAAGGTCGCTGTCGCCAGTTTAAATTAGTGTCGGCAGCACCAGATGAAGATAAGCTGGCACCACGCTTACCACGACCCCTTCCACCTCCACGATTGCTGCGCCAGTTGTTGCTATGACTACCCGATGGTTGCCAGTTTCTCTGGTCATCACGATTCATTGGAATGAGGATTGGACAGATTGCCTTTCAGATGCTAGTGAGTAATTAGGAGGTTAACAAAGTTTGGTAATGAAGCCGGTTACAAAAATATTGTGCACAATTATATATAATAAGTAAATAATAATCAACAAAATCATTTGCAAACAAATACATATATAAAAATATTAATTAATCAAAAATATATTAATAAAATGAAAAAGTTGATGTGCTTAGTTTTTCAAAGGATAGGCATAACAAGTACGTAATTTGTTTTAGAAAAATAACCATGATAATACAGTAGGTCCCATAAATTACAACGACTTCTACAAAAAGAACTAATTTAAGAAAATAGTTATTTCCAAACTTTATTTACATATCAAAACAATTATTATAATCAATGAACATGTACA
>JAUZND010005483.1:0-11187 GCA_034780555.1 Coelogynopora nodosa
GGACGTAGGTGGGAGCAGCAAGCAGAAGGTGGCCACCGTTGTGTCCCACGAAATAGCCCATCAGTGACGTAGGTGGGTGGGAGCAGCAAGCAGAAGGTTGCCACCGTTGTGTCCCACGAAATAGAGGGACGTAGGTGGGAGCAGCAAGCAGAAGGTGGCCACCGTTGTGTCCCACGAAATAGCCCATCAGTGACGTAGGTGGGAGCAGCAAGCAGAAGGTTGCCACCTTTGTGTCCCACGAAATAGCCCATCAGTGGGAGCGTTGTTGGAGGTGCGCGGTGGACAGTCCACTGAAGGTGAAACTAGCAGACACTGGTCTGGGGCTTGTTACTTTACTTCTCAGAGATTTACTACTCTACATTGTAGGACTGTCTGTCAGTCTGAAATGTTCAGTATCTGCTCAATTTTTAATGAATTTTCTATATTATATAATTTTGTTGAAATATGTAAGAAAACCTGAGGGCTTAAAAATTTAAAAAATTAAGTTGATAATAGTCTTTTTCAGCCATTTGTAAAATTGTGTATAAAAATGTATTTAAGCGCTTTTAGACAGAAATTGTCAATGATTATTGACACGCTTTTATATACTCTAAGCAAAATGTTTTGTTGGTGTTTTCTGAGAAATTTTAATTCTATTATTATTAATTATTTATTAATTATTATTAAATAATTTGTACAGTTTGTTAGTAAATTTTGAAAAATAAAATTCACTTGTTTGAAAGATAATTGTATATGTTTAATTTAGTCAAACACATAAACAGAATTCAAACCGAATTAAAACAATTTTTATAAATAACTTTTGTATTAAGATAATTTGAACAAAATGAAATCAAATATATTTTTTAAATTGACCCATAAATATCTGACAAGGCTGACAGGTCAAATACAACACTGATACAAACTCACGTATCCAATTAAAATATAAGTATTATCTTTGATATTTTGTCAGTGTTAGAAAAATGTATATGAAATGGATGTATAGGTACTTTTTGTACGTCAAATGATGAAACAAATATGTGTATTTTTGCGTCCCCTCTGCTTTTTCTAAAGATATGTATGATTATGTTGATCAATATGTGTTGCTCTACTTATATGTGGCAAATATTTAACAAATTAATTAGTGTAGATGATTTATTAATATTTTTCAATTATTTGCATTGTGATTTTATATACAGTGAACATTAATAGCTTTTATTAAATTACTCATCCATATATTTTTGTAAAATGTATGTCATTTTATTGTGCTACAATAATCTTGCACTGCGATATGTATATATAGATATGTGGAGACACTATAAACGAACACCAACAAATTTCGAAAATGAAATAGCAGACAGGATTAAACAGAATAGAAATTATATTTAAATTATTAAACGTAGGCCTATTATTCAATTCATAATTAACTCAGATATTATCAAACAAAAAAACATATTTATTTCACACTTTAAAATTATAAAATTGCATCCAATATACTTATTAAACTGCGTATATTTAGTTGATTAATAGAAACTGTGATATCGCAATGGTTCTGTAATTGATTATATGTTAATTGCAATGTTTCGGTAACCTCGTTATTATATAATATAATAATTGTAGTGCTGATTTTGATAATAATTAAAGTTACCTGGTTACTATAATCTGTTCGTTTCAGTGGTTTGGTAACCTGGGTTACTATAATCTGTTCATTTCAGTGGTTTTGTAACCTGGGTTACTATAATCTGTTAATTTCAGTGGTTTGGTAACCTGGGTTACTATAATCTGTTCATTTCAGTGGTTTGGTAACCTGGGTTACTATAATCTGTTCATTTCAGTGGTTTGGTAACCTGGTTACGTTGAAGTGGTGGGACGATCTATGGCTCAATGAAGGGTTTGCCAGCTTCATCGAGTATGTAGGAGTGGCTCATGTGCATCCGGCTTGGCTAATGGTAAGTTGGGGAGATTACATCAATGTTGATTTTAAACGCATGAACTCTTAACACTGACAATAGCACTAATGATTTAATGTGCTACACAAAGTCTTAGATGACTTGTCTAGATTGGGAGATCACAGTTTTATGCGGTTTTTAACTATTTATAATTGTAATAATAGGTATCAATAATTAATAAATAAACAATAGTACATACTGTGTTTCATGTATTGTATTAAATGTTTGGACGGATATTTGGACGGATGTTTGGAAATGTTTGGAATTTTTATTTACAACAAAAAATATTTCTCAGTGAAAGATAATTTGTATTTAGTGAAAAGTCCGTTTTTATGTTAAATATATATTGACATAAACGGGGTTACAAGTATCGTGTATTTACAATTTTATGATTTGCATTAATTGATGCTGATTATAGTTGTGATAACTATTTTCTTGAAATATTACGGAGTACCCCTATTAATATGATAAATCAAAATTATTAGATTTCTATTTTTATGTAATTTAATACGATTTTTATTATGTATGATTTTTTTAAATTATAATAAATCGATATAATTTTATTACTAACAGAATATATCTTAAATTTGCTTTAAATCCTGATAAAGTCAGAAAAATATATTCGAGGATCTTGTCCATACCATGATAATATATATCATTAAAAGTAGAAAAAAAATAGTTAAAATATTTAAATAATTAAAAATAATCTATTTGTGGAAAAACATGGAAGTTTTTATTACAATTGTTAATTTTTTTTTCTTTTTTATAAAACATTATTGTAATTATATCATGGACCCTTTCCTATGATGTTATTTTCTGAAAAATGTGTTCAACATAATTGTATAATTAACAAAATATATTTAAATAGCTTTATTTATGTATTGATAGACATTTCAACTGATTGAAATACTGATTAATTAAACGAAAATAAAAAATAACTCATTAAAAAATCTAAATATGCATAAATTCTGTTTTTTTAAAATATGTATTGTACATGTATATAGAACAAAACAAATTTGTTTACAATGTAGCGGCTACTAATGACTAATAATCCTGCGCGTGTTTGTGACTCTATCTTGACTGCTTACTGCTATTTCGCTTTATTGATTGTTTGCCTGCGTCGGCCAATAGGCTGTGCAGCGAGTTAGCTCGTTTGATATATCTGTTCATGCTTAACGTTTTTGTTCATTGAAGAAAGTAGTTGTCACTACAACAAATACATTTTAATTTTTTTGTAAGTTATAACGTTTTGAAAAATAAAATTTGTTGTATCAAAAAGTAAAAATTGTTCGCGTGGTATGAGCTTATTATAAACATTATTGTTTACGTAATTTAAAAGATGGTGTATTAATAATTATATAATACATAAATAATATCTATAAGATAGAAAATTAGCAAAAAATAAAAACGAAATCGTTTGTAACTGAAAACGGTACCACTGAATATGTTTAAAAAGATAAAAGATTATTGTTTTCTAGTCCTCGTCCCATTTTATAAAATTAGTGTTACTAATTTGAATTTTAAGTATTTAAATATATATATAAATTCATGTATTCAATATATATATATTGAATATACAAATACAACATTTTAAAATATAGAATGTATTAACATTGATATCATAGATAGATTGAAAATAATTAAGTCCTTGTTACCTTGAGGATGTCCTTGTTACCTTGAGGATATCTTTTTTTCTAGCTATACGCTGCCTTAATATGTTGTTTCTGCTCTGATTGCCGTTTGATTTGACCTATTTTGCAACCACAGTTTAATTATATAACAGTAATTCTTGTATAACCTAGCTGATTTAAATACACACTCGGATCGTTTCCATGGAGAGATTATTTTTAACAACAGAAATGTGGCTACCTTAGGAAATAATCCTTCTAATATTCTTCAGGTACATTTTTTTGTTAACATTAGTTGTTCCTAAAAAATAAGGAACTGTCGGTTTAAATGCAACATTAAACTTAAAATGAGTAAAGCACGAAAAATTAAGGATGTTGCAGTTTGTAAAAGTTATTTTTTGTAAAAGTGAATTGAAAAAATTAAATAGTCAATAGGTTTAAACCGAAATTATTTACTTTTTAAATAGCCTAAATATACTTAAAATAATAAAAATAGGCATTTACATGTATATATATATATATATAAATGTTCCAATGTGTTATTGATCCACCCCTGCAGGACGAACAGTTTGCACTGAACGACCTTCAGCGTGTTCTGGTGACGGACTCCTCCCCCAGTTCACATCCAGTGCTCATGCCAGTCTACAATCCGGACGAGATCAACAGCATCTTCGACACCATCTCCTACAACAAGGTCTCAATACTCTAGCTACTTAACTCGAAATAATATTTTAGAATCGTTTTTTGCTAACAATAGATAAATTGTAAATCAATTTTAATGCCCAGTGTTTGTCGTGTATATATATATGGTTGTTGACCGACAAAAACTGCCACGAAAAAAAGCATAAATTTTAGTTGCTAATGTGCTTAATTAGCCATTTACAAAATCTGCCGTTTTTCGTGAGTCTATTTATTTGACCTGAGATCTTCATTTTTTACATGACTCACTTTTATGGGTGGTAGTGGAGTTAAGTGGGGTATAACCTATGTATGATTATATGTATTATGATGTTTTAAATGTTCCCTGGAACAAAATGTCCACGGATAAAAATATAAACACATATATAATAAAAATGGTTAACTTTTCTAATTTTCAAAAAGAATCGCCACATTTCTGACAATACTGAAATTAAACATTCTTTCTGAAAGTGTTTTGATACATCTATGTCCTTGTTACTAACTGTTAATCACCTGTTTTTATCAGAAAGATCATCATAAAGATAATTAAATAACCATTTACCATAAATGAAATTATTATTATTAATACATTTGTTGGTTTGATAGACAAAACAGACATATTATATTAACTGTAATTCATTTGAAATCTATAAATCAAGTCTCACCATCTGTAATGAATGATAAATACATATAAATAACTATATAAAATTGTGAAAAATCTATAGTTAGTTAGAAGTTAACAAATTTTATTAATAATAATAATAAATTTACCAATATTTAAATAATTTAACTATATCAATAAATATTTATACATAATTTCCAACAAGCTGCGCGAAAGGGGGCATTGACTCTATCCTTACAAATGATGTATATAAATATTAAGGTTCTTTTTTCTATTTCAGGGAGCCTCCGTATTGCGAATGATGGAAGCATTTCTGGGTCGCATAACCTTTCGGTCAGGCCTCAGAGTAAGTTACTTTTTATTGAAATAATAATTTTAAATAGAATAGTTCATGTCTATATGATAATTTGCAAGATACACATTTGAAATATGTTTACAACATTTTAGTTGATCTAGTCATGTTTCCTATAAATTTAATAAAAAATATTTTGAAATAATTTAATCACAATTCTTTTTCATTTATAATTTACAATTGTAATTGTAATTTAAGTTGGTAATCGTGCTATATAAACTATAAAAACTAAAAATAATAATAAATTTTGAAATATATTTGTTTTCTCAGAATGGTGGTTGAATACATATAATTACATTTTATTTTCAGAGATATCTTTCACAGCACAAATACAAAAATACAGTTCACAATGATCTCTGGGAATCTTTAACACTTGTAAGTATTATAAACGTTGACATCTGATTGTGGAATGCCGATTAATTACACCGATGATTACATTGATTACATGATTACACCGATGTTATGTAATAAGAAACCTCATACACACATGTTACATCTTCAAATGGATGTTTTACTTCATCTTACATAACATGTTCTGAGATTTGAACATATTCAATCATACATGTATTCATATAATGTTTTACTTGATAATAACTAACTTAAACTAACTTAGCATAAAACTACTTCGATACCCAAAATAATATAGCAATGCATTTTTAAATCATGAGAAATCATCACCTTGTCATTTATATATTGTTTATCCATGCTTGTTTCTATTATAGAGCTTATAACCGTGTTATTTAACGGTTGTTTATTATCTCATATAAGGTATTTTTGAATCATCGAATCACCGTTCAGTTCGCTTACAAACCCATTTAAGAGCGTTTCATTTGAGTTTAACTTTATTATTGCTTTCATAAATTTTAAGGGAATAGTTATCGATTGCCGAATTGCTGTATATATTAGATTAATATGCGTTTGTGAGTTTACTACTTCTAGACATACGAGTAGTAGCATAATAATATAAGGACAACTATAATGCTATAAGTACATCCATTTTTTAAACTTTATCGGGCTGCCAGAAAAACAGACAAAAAAAACATTCCGAATAATGGTGGCAATAGTGCTCGGATCCAAGCTTATTATCTGCGCTCTTCTGTTTACAAATTTACAGTGGAGGCGGGACACTAGTTTTCTAAGGCCAAAATAAAACTGTCGCTTCTGCCAGTAGTTCAATGTATATTTATAGCGTTTTAGTGTTTTTTGTAATATGATATTTAAATGGTATAGTGTCTAATTACATTTGTGTTGAAAAACTGATTGTTATTATCGGCAATGTTCTTCTTGTTCAACAAATGGTAATAAAAAAATGCTCTTATTTGTTTGAGAGTCATCCCAAAAAAATCTGGATCCGCGCCTGTATATTATTATATGTGTTGTTCTATGCAGAAATATTGGGCGATCCATTCCTAAATATTCCTTAAATTCCTTAATGTAATGCGATCTATTGAGTGACTATATATAGCTGAGTCAGCCCTGTAAGTTACTTGACTTAGCTTGTGAACCCAAAAATATCTACGTCCATAAATATTGTAAATATGTTAAACCATACCATCTTTCTTTTAAAAAATATGCAAATTAATGTTGCTACATGCTTGGTTTGTCCTTTGTGTTGCTGTGCTGTGAACGTATCTTACAGAATGATGAACGGTAAGTGGCCAATGATATGGTCGAAAAAGTGCTGTCTGGCTATTTCCGTACTCGTAGTAGTCTGAGATAGTAGTATACAAACCATCAACTATTTTTTCATCAATACTAGAGTGCTGTCTAAGAATAATTGAAATAATAATATTTACTGTGGTTCCTGGTTGTGGTTAAGAGGTTGATAATATAATCTCGAATTGATAATTTATCAACTAATTTATAACCTGATTGATAATATAGAACTCGTTAAAAATTTATACTATCCTGCTATTAATATTATTAAACAAATAGGCCCTACCTATTGTATTGTGTATTCCACTAAACTCGTAATAATTAATCAAATATGTAATATTAATATGTTATACTACATAATAAAGCATGTAGTAGTGTAACATATAACTTGCTAATATTATGACTAAATTCACAAGTAGGTCAATCAGTTCAATCCTCTCCCTAATAAATTCTGTATATGCCACCCCACCCGTATCCAGCAAGCGAAGGAGGACGGGCGCGACATCAACGTGAAAGAGGTCATGGACACTTGGATCAAACAGATGGGCTACCCCGTGCTGACTGTGACCAGGACGGGCCCCCTGGAAGTCTACCTAACCCAGCACCACTTCCTACTCAACACCACCGAGGTGGTTGTCAGTCATGAGTCACCCTACAAGTAGGTCATCACCAGGGAGACACACCAAGATAGACTGTGTCGGGTTATGACTGGCAAATTTGAGATTTTTTTTATCCAATCAGAGATGCTTTTGGGAAATTTCGTATATTTTTGAAGTGTGAAGTCCTTTGGAGAGCGTTAAAATGGGGTACATGGTGGATAACTGAAAATTCCTGGTGAAGTATTTCTGAAAATTTATAACTAATTTTATATAATTTTCCATCACTGAAATCTTAATAAGGTGTTGTTCAGTATTCTAAATCTGTTCAGTATCGTTGTAGAATTTTTACAATATATAAATAGACATCAATATCTTGGTCAGATCTTTTCAGGATATATTATTTTATTAAATTATCTTAAATTGAATAAATAATCTATCAAAAAATATAGTAATTGCACTAAATCGAACATGATAGCGACACATCAATATTATTCTTATGATAGATTTTTTTAATGATTCGTCTAATATAGTTAATTCAACTTAACAAAGGTGAGAATGTAATGCGAATTAGGAACTACTATTTTTCAATTTTTTTGCTCGATAAAACCATATTTAAATTTAATTTAATTTAACATATAAGATATATATATTATTTGTAAATTAGATTATGTAATTCTTTTTTGTGTTATCTATCAGTAGTGATGTGGACATTAATATTGAGTTGCATTTCATGCATGATTAAATGTATGTCATAACCAATCAACTGAATATATTATCAATACAATATATTGATTGCATTATTCGGTTTATATCTAAAATAAAATTTACGAAAATTAAACGAATGAAATATCTTCATATTTAGATAGGTAGTGTCTTTTGTAAGGTATTTTCAAATTTCAATCTGTATGCATACATTTTGAATTTATTTGTATAAATAGGACTATTTTACACGTTTTCTAATTATTTATAATTTATTGATAAGATTTTAAAGTTTTTTTGATTTATTTGAAATGAAACATAATAATTTATTCGATTTAAATAGTTAAAACCAGGTCCACTAAGACAATCGAAGGCCTCAATATTTAAAGTTATATCAATTTTGCTTTCCGATTTATGATGTTCACTATTCATACATATATTCAAAAGTTGTTCCATAAGCTCGCGACATCACGTGATAACTCAAAATATACCTTTTTTAGTCAACTTTTCCAGATATTTGAGACACACCTCTTTAGAAAATTAAATAATTATAACATCATGCAAGAACACTTTTAGATGACTTGTTATGCAATGTCTTAATCACTCATAAATGTAAATTGACTCAAAAATTGCTCAAACATGTGATATACGATATTTTTTATTTGTACGGCAATAGTAAAACTATGAAAGCTAAACTCTACTACTCAAAACTAAACATAACATATTTTCAATTATTTAATTAAATCATGTTATACATAATAGACATAAATAATCTGAATATAGTTTTACTAATAAATATATAATTACTCAAAAGATATGAGCGTAATCAAAGCGATATGATCACTCTGGCACAATAGTTACGAAGCGGGATAGTATATATATAGTTCGAATCCGGCTAATTACCCATGTATATAAGGTATATTTAATTACTATAATTGTGTTATATATGGACGAACATTTAAATATATTAAAAGTTAAGCAAACTTGTGTAAATTAAAATAGTTCTGTGTTTTCCACGAGCCTTCAAAAAGTTCCCTTTTTATTTCCTGTATTCAACAGCTTTACTTGGGAGATTCCGGTAACATATGCCAGTCGGACGAAACCCCATTGGAATGCCACCGGCGATGTCTTTTGGCTCAACAAAAGTAATTCCATAAATATATTTACAGATATAAAAAAATTAATCCAAATATTGTTGGATTATAACAGTACATCTTGAATGTATTCTAAGTAGAATAAAGCAGTTTACCTTTTGGGTTTCATATTTCTTAAATGATAAAAAACTATACCCGAGTAGCAAAAAAATGGTTTGTTGCTTATAAAATATTTATATTTTAAAGAATTCACTATACACAAATAAATCATAGTTTCTAATAAGTTATCATATTTTTATTGTTACAAATCAGAACCCCGAAACTATAGTTGTCAACTAGTGTCAAATTCATAACAAAAATGTTATATGCATATTCTATGTTTTTGATTCAATCATTAAACATGGATAACGTTTTAGTTCCTATTTTATTGTAAATTAGGTGTTTTTTATTTTTGATAAATTGCCACTTAAATAATATTTTATAAATTTATTTGAAAAACATTTTAACTTGTAAAATAAACTAGTATTAATTGAATTTACTATAGATTTAATTTCCGTTATTTTCACTTTTTTCTGTGTATTATTAATTTAAAATAATTTATTCAAATAATACAAGCTAACATATATTTCCCTAATTTATACGGTTTAAATTAATAGATACAAATTTTATAAAAATAGTGCTAATTTTACCAATGTTCTAATTTCCTTTTTGATTGAAATTGACCATAAATAATAAACAGTTCACACATATTTTTAACTCATATAGTACAAACGGAACCTTTTACAATCCTGTCTAGAATCGGCGAAGATGCGCCTGACGAGCACGCGACCAGATGACTGGGTCATCTTCAATCTGGAGCAGGCTGGCTTCTATCGGGTGCACTACGACACCAATAACTGGGAGAGAATCAATGCGCAACTGGTGGAGGATCACAAGGTCAGTTGACTGCTATTGATTGGTTGAGGATCACAATGTCGATCACATGACTGACATTGATTGGTTGAGGAGAACACGATTAGTTAACTTCAATTGATTAGTTAAGTATCACAAGGTCATATGACAGCGTTGATTGGTTGACGATCAAAAAATCAGTTGACTGCTATTGATTGTTTGATATCATTCATAAATGAATTTGCAACAATTCATAAATTAAAATATTCATTAGAATATTTCAAATAAATGATGAGTTATCTTAAATTTAAAATATCAATTAAAAATATATACATTAAAAATATATACATAATCAATTCATTGTTAGTAATAATAGCCAAATATATAAATTAGTAAAAAGTATACTTCGCAAGAAATGTAATAATACTAATTTTTTTGGGATTGATAATATTTGTCGTTAGCTTGTGCGAAAAGTACACAACATTCGATTGTAATCTTATGATTATGTTTCAGAAAATTCCATTCAAAAATCGGGCTCAACTTCTTGACGACCTCTTCAATCTTGGAAAGTATGTCCACGCTAATCAATTATCTGAATTATATAGTATAAAATTGTTTGATAATTATGTTAGATTATTATACTTTAAATTACTATATTTTGTAAATAAAAAAACTTTGTTTGCAGTGGTTCTGCCGTAAACGTAAATTCAGTTAAATATAATAGAGTATTTTTTAAAATTTATTTCATTCTTATAAACAGAAACAACAGAAGTATTTATCGTAGAGAGTTATCACAATAGATTTAACAATTGGGTTACGTAAGTAGTAGGGGATGGGTATATTTGGGACAATGACCCCACACACCCCCCCACCCCCAATCAGAAGCAATCTCAACGTTGATTGGTTTATTGTAGGTAGTAAACCCGATAATCAATTAAAGGAATTCCTAAATCGATTGGGGAACCCCAAATTCGGAATCCCGCCCCCTGATTTAGTGGAAAACGACCTTGACCTTGTTAAAATCGGCCTATAGGAACACGATT
>JAUZND010005484.1:0-11186 GCA_034780555.1 Coelogynopora nodosa
TTCTGTTAACAGATAAAAGTATACAACTATTCAGTGAAATATTAATTAAGCAAACATTATAAGTTCAAATGGTTAACTAATAAAGTTTTAACAATGTAGCGAACGAATTAGGAACATGAAACCGTTTTATACTGTTACAACAGAGTAACAGGGTCTTTGCAAATTGTTTTGAAGATAAATCAGTTCTACTGAACAATTGTGGAATTAGTAAAGTAGCGTTTTTGTTGAATGCTCCTGTTGGAAAACTCGGAAAAGTATAAATTCAAAACTGGATTTTCTAAAGTGCCATTGACTGTACGCGGAAAGTCATTTTTATAAAACAGCTTATATCCATGCAATTTAGAGCCATGAATACAAAAGTGACGTTTGTCAGTACTCATTATTACTCTGTCGCCATCGGTCAGCTTATACGATATGTCGACGTGAATACCGTTGTCATTGTTCTCCTCTGCATAAACATTATGGTATCTTTTGCATTTCGGTTCCCTTTCTTCGGGTATCTCAGTAAAGCATTTTTCGACATAGATTCGTGCCATAGGTAACTTGCTGTGTTGACTCTTGTTAATAACGATAGTTATCTTCCATCCTCCAAGTTCATTACTCAGTAGATATGGAGGACTAGACAGCCATTGGCACTGATCATTTTGATTGAAGTCAGTAGCCCAAGTGCAGACAATTTCTTTATTGGATTTGATAACTTCAATTCGTCCTTTTTTTATCTCTGAAATGTAGGAACATGCATTTATTATAATACATATTCTGACATTTTCTGTAAACAATTGTTTTCTTTAATATTTTCAAATAAAAATGCAAACAACAAAATATAATTTGTAATGTTTAGTTTTAAAAGGTTATTTGAACTTTTTTTGATATAATATGCTAAATATTGTAATATGTTTACAAAATGACATATTTTAAAATTCGAAATTGACTCTGTAACAGCTCGTACATTGAAGGAGGTGCAATTTCATGACACATTACTTGTAGAAACATCACAAAGAGGTTTATATTCTTAAATTTGATCAAAAAACAATTTTATATCAGATTCAAACAAATAAAAAATTTTTACTATCCATTACACAACACTCATTTTGGTATTTTTAATAAAAGTAATAATCAATTATATTTTTCATAATAAATTAGGCTGTACGCACTTGTCATTCAGAACAATATTTAATGCACATCCAGTAATGTTAAAATTAGGTAAATAAAAATAATTATGAGCAGCCTAGCTTTTCCTAAATAATCTTTTGTATATTTTTTTGTTATAACTTAATTTGGTAAATTTTCATAGGATGAGATCTATTTTTCAGAATATTATAGTATCTTACATCGTATGAAATAATAAATAAACTGACCGTTATAAACCCATTAAAATCCCAAAATATAAACCATGCAATTAAAAACACATGGTTTGCTCAAGATTCCCATGGAAACCAATCCACTGCGTCACATTGTGTCTTTCTGCCTACCCCCAACATATCTCTGATAACTATTGGTGGCTGTCACCTACAATCTTGGCTGTAGTTGACTGGGAAAATATCACACGAGATCTATTCTTATTTCTGTGAAGATATGAACCTGCGTTACGCTAATGATGCTTATTGTTACGGTGTCATTTGACGTGGTTTCACATTTTACAAAATTTCCGGTTACTCATGCGGTGTTACTATCCCTTATACGAAACTATCCCATGCAGTGTTGCTGTACCACTGAGAGAATGATGATAACACCTGTGAACTTGTTGAATTGTACCTGTTTTACATTTTCAAAAATGAGTGTTTTAACCAAGCATTCGGCTGTGCGATATTCTCTCCTGTTTCTGCAGTGCAGTGGTAGCTAAGTTTATCATGGAACATGGTGAACAGGGAATCCGTTTTACTAGTAATCACAGTATTTGTTGCTAGAAAAGGTATATAAATGATACTAAAGACTTCATTCTTGAATTTAACATTGACTTCTTTCATGAAACACACACTCTTGATTGAAAACACAAAATTTATTTTCGATTATGAGAATGTCTCCTACTTTCTCGCTTTTTCAGACGTGTGTGTCAAAAGATTCAACGGGCAAATCGGGACAATTATTGTTTACCGCATCTGATTAACACTAAGAAATATTTCAATTTTAAATCAAAACACCCTTTTACACACAAAATGTCTGTGATCCGAACTTTGAAAATTTGTGCTCTGAACATCTGTCCCACAAACCTTGGTATATCAACACCATTCTCTCAGCTAACGCTATATCTAGCCTACATTCTTCGACACATTCCGCCTCCTCCACAGAGACCTATAACCCATAATATATTAAATGGACAATTTGCCTTCTCTACATCTTACGAGCGCTTAAATAACGCTCTGAGAAAACACAAGATTATTGTAAACCCTCGACAAAAATTGAACAAAATTGGAAAATAATCGAGTGGCTGCTCTATAGTCACGAAAGGTGTTGTATATTTGATTCCCAGGGCTTATTATATAATGCGCATATAAATATGGGTCAAACAATAAATCTTTGAATATGCATATTAAACAACACAGGGACGCTTTGCACATGTGTCAATTGAGAAAATCTGCAGTTGTTTGATACCAACTACTCCAATAATACAATTTCCATTACGCGTGTCCTCAAGCAAAAATCCAACTACATCGTTTGACTTCAGTCTATAATGCTCCTAACTGCATGAATCGCAGCTTGATATCAGACTCCCTACTATTCACCAGAGCTAGTCGCGGTTTTCATTTTTCCTATTAATGTGTTGACTTGTCGTTTTCTTCTAATTATTACAAAACAATAATGAACTAGATAAAAAGCATAACAGAGAATGAATTGTCAATGAATTCTATTCCGTAGATTCTTCGAAGTTGAGATATCCTATTGAGTCAGTATCACTGTCTCAATAAAACTGAGTTTATATCAATAAATGATAAATATATATATTTATAGACCTTATACGCTTTACGAGATACTTTTTAATTGAACAGAATAAAATGAAAACAACAACTGTCATTTAAAATATAATTGTTCAAACGATTTGTTATTTAATTATATTATATTTAGCTTCTCGTCTATCTGCTTTTCCTTATTATAGTGTCATTGCGCTATTTATGTTTGAACACTGAATTTATTATGATAAATTTATAGTTTTCAATTTTCTTATTTGTAGTCTTCCAAAAATACATAAGCCTAATATTATATTTAGCAACATTTTTCCCACTGCGTGTTTAATTAACTAACCCTTAGCTTATTGGCTCGTTAAAACTCCTTCATCCTTTTCGGTTTCTTTTACTAATTTGTAGCATATATAACAATAATCAACTGAACGGCTCGCTCAATATCCACACTAGTTCTTTCTAAGATTATATACGTATTTGCCGTTAGAGCAATTATAAAGCTTCTTTTCTATGTAGGTTTTTTCTAACGAAATTATGCCGTCGTGGATTCTACCTCTCTCCTTTTTCTTTTAATAAATTTATGGGGTCAAGTATTTTGAATCTATTATCATAATCTTTCATCATAAAATCTTTATTTAATATAAGAGTTATGTTTTTGATCTGGCCTTTATTCGTTTTGGGTTAATTTAATAAAGCGTGATCAGCATATTCCGGGTAGAAACTCTATGAAAATCAGTAGATTTAGTACCATTTCGATTTAATATAACGGTTTTTATTACTACTTTTAGTAATATATCAGACACAGATTTACGTATTGTCTTGTCTTAACTCGTCAAAATCAACACATATTGTCTATTGGTCCTTTACCAGAAGAGGGTGAGTACCAGTAGTTTATAAGAAGAAAAAAGCACAATATCGTACTTAGGTATTAGAAAGGAAAAGTCCCAATAAATGTAAATTTTTAAATATACTACTGAAACATATTCACCAGCAGGGAGATCTGGACAGCGCTGTCTCGTCCTCGTTATGACTCATCAGTAGACCATACCCCACACCAACGAAGTATGCCTGAATTCAGTTGTAGCCTACTTTAAGTACTCCATATTAGAGCTGATTTGCATAAAACTAGTTACGATCAAAATCAATTGTTACAAAACAACTAGTTAGCAGAGTACCTAACGGGCCTTGAAAGGTATTACTGAATTCAGGCATATTTTGTTCGTGTGGGGTATGGTCTGCTGATGAGTCCTAATAAGGACGAAATAGCACTGTCCAGATCTCCCTGCCCTATGAATATGCTTCAGTAGTATATTTGATAGGTTTCATATATTGTGAATTTTCTTAAAAGTAGTTTATTTAATTGTTTTTTGGTCGACATATGTTCGTGATGCAAACAGAACGAATGTGATAAAACAAATCCATTTGATTTTTTGATACTGGTTGTAGCTAATACTGCTTTCTAACACTTCTACTAAATGATGTACTCTGGTTTTGTCATATGGATTAATAATGTTATTTCTTTTATTCTAATTATTTTGTTATGTTGATGGTATTGTTAATTTTATTGTTTAGAGAATATTGTAAATGTATCTCATCTAGCCAGCTTCATCAGTTTTTCCACAAAATTAAAATGTCCTAAATAAACCTGTCCAAAGGGTGGAGGACGTCCGTCCTAAATTAAGAAAAGAGGAGGTAGGGGTATGTATGATTATGTTTAAGTAGGGGTATGTATGACACTATTTAAGTAGGGGTATGTATGATGCTGTTTAAGTATGGTCTGGTATCCAGTTCTTTAAAAGTGCATTGAAATGAAAGTTACTCATTTAAATTTTTCGTTTTAGACGTGGGATCGTTTATTACTGTTAGCGTTCCATTTATGACATTATATCATAAATTAATATAGTCCTAATATTTTAGAAAGTGGACATTCTGTGAATTCTCACAGTATAAACATTTTTACCATGTGAAGAAATTTACATCATATTTATAACACAACATTACGTAACAAATACAAGTAAAATGAAACTACTCTGTTACTTTGGGAAATTCAAGTAAAATGTTTCATGTTCATAAATTACTATTTAGAATTTTTATAAATAATAAAATACAATTTTATATTTCTAAATAAATTTTTCTAATTTGAATTTCCTGTGGCTACAGTTAACTATAAATTTTTTAATGAAATTAATAGTGGGTTAGGGTGAATATTTTGTGACCAAAAATAATTAATTGAGAACTATTTATGCCATAGTCTAATCAAGTTGACTACTTCTACAAATTCAATTATAGTGGAACCAATGGGGATACACAAGGGGATGGTTCTAAGATCTTGATAACGACTGTGTTGTACAATAACTTATAACTTTCCGTTTGTTTAGTTTTATTGTCTATTATGTTATTATTATACACCTCGGTAGGCGTTATTACCAATAGTAACTTTATTAAATTATTTTTTTATATTGCTAGTTGATTAACCATCCTATATTTTTTAATTAAATACAAAAAAATATTTAAAATGTCTACAAATCAAGTTCGGCATATTAAATTTCTAGTGACCAATCGATTGCGTCAATATGTTTGTGATGACGACGATACTGTCAATATATAAATATTTTAATATCATGAATTACAACAAATGATCTCGACTCAAAGAGAATATATTAATACAAACATACCAATTTTCCTCCTCATGAATTTCTTTGAAAGTTGATCCGCCTAAAAATAATAATTTAGTCATTTAAATAAATTAGTATAGCATAGATTTACTATATTTATGTTAAACAAGGAGAGGGAGTTGTGGCAGAGGGAGCGAGGAGAGTTTTTAGATTACAATTAGATAAAGATGTGTCATGAATTATTTGATTGTATTACATGCAAGCATATCAAACGAAAATTTAACCAAAAGAGTGTAATACAAGGAAACTCAAAATTAAATGTATAAATTTTAGATTTCTGTATTATACGTTATGAAATATATTGAATGATATTTGAAAGCATTATCGTAAAATAAACTCTGGAATTAGGTCATCATTTAAAATGTCATAATACGTAAACTTGTTATGATTTACGATTAATAAAAATAATAATTATCAATACAATAATAAAATAAAATTGTATTTTCGTAATATGCCGATCATTGAATTCATTGATAAAGAATATGTCGTTTATGACGCTATCTGATGAATATTTAAATATCAGTATTTGATGCTTAAATTTAGTGTATCACACTAAAATTCGATTAATTAATAGATTTAAAAAAATTACTGATTAAACATTGGTGAAACAACAACTGCATATGACAATTGGTAACGTTGTCTATAGCTACATATACATATTGTAAGTGTACTACATTTTAAATCAAAATAATTTATTTTTATTGCTTCCACGACTTTATAATTCAATAGCGATTAATATTTTGATACCGTTTTTTTTTCTAGAAATATACATGTAGATACTAGACTACATTTTAATATTTTGTAAAATTCTGCATTTGATGGTGTAAAAACCAATGACTTGTCAAACCTAAATGAGAGTCAATAAAAAATTATTTCTTTAAATTTTAAAATTGTTGACCGTTTTCAGCTTTCAAGCAATTTGGAATTAACGTCTATCAATATTAAATAACAATATATATTTAAAAGTTGGTAAATTTTAATAGCATTCTAGTATCTAGTAAGTATTAACAATTATATATAAACTATAAGGGATTGTTGAGGAGGTGGAGATGGGTGAGGACGGAAAGTGGACGGCGATAGCACTTTAACAATTTCATAGTCTTTGGGAAAGGGGAGAAGGGTTTAGAGTTGAAGGGAAGGAGAAGGAGATCGGAGGCAGAACGTATGAGTTAAGAGTATGATGGATGTATAAAGATAAAAAAATATTATATATAAAAAATTTATTTTTGAAGATTGTAATTAAAATTGCTTCATAACTCATTTTTTTAAATAAAACACTTACCATTAATTATTTATTATTAATGAAATTTCGTTTTATTTTATTACAACGAAAGTTCCGTTACATTGAGAAATTATATCTACAAAGAAAATTCGACTTTAAATGTTATTAAAAAATTTTATTTACTTTTTAATAATTATGACAATAACATTCTACTCCTCGTTGATCAGACAAATTTCCCAAAAACAAGTTAAACATAGAACATATTATCGGTAGGTGGACATCAAATTATTTCAATATATGGCCGATGATATAGTAAACACAGTTAAAATTTACCGTTTAACAAAAAACTTGATAAATAATTATAGTTTTATTAAGGTAGTATGAAAAATATCAAACTTTGAATACGTTTCAATATTTTAAATAAAATGAAATTCTATAAAAAAAATTCGTTACAAAGGATCCATTATTTAAATGAGTTACCTTAGTAAGGTCGACTAAATTAACGATTGCTGTTACTCCATCAATTATAATCAACGTAAAGAATAAATCGTACATAAATAAATAACAATAATAAAACGAAAATGACCACAAGTGAGTAATTATTATTAATATGAACTAAAAGTATATAAATATGGTTAATGTAATCTTACCATAAATATTGGAGTAGGACATTTGTGTTTTGGATATAACACACACTTTTCAATTACTTGCACTGCTTCTTCTGCAGAACAGCCATATGCGCTGATATATAACCAATATTCATCGTAATTCTCATCAGCCAACCGAAGAGCCTGTTGAGAGATAAAATGATTTAAATAAAACAATATTTTAATATGTGACTTACTAAATTTAAGTATTTATTTATTATTTAATTCGAATGCATTCAATTTATTATTAAAATATTATAATTTTTTATTTTAGATCGTTATTATTAAGGTGGCTATTTGAACTACCCTACAATTATATACTGCGCTAATATGTTGTTTGATAGATTAAAATGTTCACCGTGTCGCAGTTCTATAATGAATCTTATTGATTGGTTATCAGGGGGGACATAGATACATTATTAACTAGATCTTTAAAAATTTGAGTTCCATACCTATTTTCTGCATCCTGGAAACGTCCCTTTATAAATATTAATACAGTTATATTTGAAGCCATATATTAACCAGCACATCTAATGTTCACGAAAATAGATTTGTATAAATATTTCAACATTAAAGACCAAAAACACATATTTATAATATAAATAATTATAAATAAATATTTATTCATTAGGAAGTACGAAATTCTCTTAATCACTTCGTCGCCACTCAATTGTTCCATAATGATATCATAGACAACGTTTTTATAATGCTGTTAAAAGAATAACTTGTTTCTTATTCAGTTATAGTAATGTTATTTATTGGATATTCTGTAAAGGTTGTAATAAAATATTGTTTAAACAAATGTCACACGATAATTACTGTTATAACTTATTTTAAGTAAAATAATTAAATAATGAAATAATGTATAATAAGAAAATATCAGAACTAACGTTTCATAAAGTCTTACTTTATGACATTATAAAAACATGAACCAGAATTTAAAATATATCACTGTAAACATTTATTACAATTAATTCCGTTTTTAAAAATATAAAAGTGTGACTATTTAGACAATGTTTTAACTTAAAATATTAAATCATATTTTACCAATGATCTTTTATCTTGTGTTTCATTACTTGATTTTACATGAAAAGCATTTCCATCTGGTTCAGTAGGCTGCAAAAATAAATACATTTAATTGAAGTAACTATTGAATTATCATTATTTGATATCAAATACAAAGTGCATACAATTAAATATTCAGGTATATGCTAGATTACGTTTGTTTAATAATTGGTTTCTTTATAAATGAATTCATAATTAATGACTACAATTGAATTACATTTTCATTTGGTATAACGTCAACAAAAAAGCACAAAAAACATTTTGACATGTCACTGAAAATAACGAATAACACTAAAACATTAACGAATTATGGCAAGATACGAAAAATGGATGTCAATACTTTTATTATTAAAATACACTTAATAAGTCATTAATAATTAAGTGTGAAGCTCACATCCAAACGTTTTTGATGATTTTTAATTATTTTATTTAGTATGCAAAATAATTACGTTTAGTTCTGTGTATCTAACGTTTGAAATACAATTAAATGTATCCTATATTCTGATCTAAACGGATATTTACATGTTATTCAAAAAATAGATTCCTCACAACACGTAATACAAATATTTATATATTTTTTAATTTCTGGTCACCCAATCTGCACAATCTACAATTATAATAATTTGTTTACATCCATGATGACGTCCCATTTGTTAGGTTTCCTTTTCCCAACAGTAATAAAGACTATATCACTAAATATCTTGCGCAGCATTGGTCCAAGTCCACCATCTCCATCCACAAGAATAACCTGTAAAATATATATGTTGTTTATGACAATTATATACTAATAACGAAACTTTGAGAATAAAAATAGTGCTATTAGTATCAATTATCATATTAAATGTATATATGGCGCAAATAACATAACACTACCCTATATGATTGAACTGACATACCGTTTTTTGTAAAGTTATCATTTATACTGCACTTATTTATTGAAATATAAATTTTATTTATAAAGAAGTATAATTAAAATTAATAAATTTAAAAAAATGAATAAATACAAGAAATATATATATACGAATGCATCAATATGTTGACAGGGAAATTCCTTTAAAGTATAGTAAATTTTACAATGAATACAGTGGCATCACATCACTACTCTCCATTGGATCATTGATAATTATATCGAACATAAAAAAGTGTATTTGTTTTGTTGATTAGTGTAAAGCTTTTGATACAGCCCAACACATGTGAATGCGGACCAAATGTAGGGAAAATTATAATTATTATCAACACTACTTGGCTTTTCACCAGTAGTAAAATTTAAAAAAATGGTAACATTAATTAATTAATATTTAATATTATAATATAAATATTGAATTAATTAAATTAATAATTTAATATAATTAACATTTTATTTAGTTATTATATCAATATTTAGTAAAACGTACCATAATTTTTTTATGAAAACGAAATAAGATTTTGCTTAAATTATTATTTTTGTTTAGTTAGGTTGAACGTAACAGTCGGGGAAATTTATAGCACTATAAAAAGTTAAGCAGACCTACTTCGTTGTATATTACGATATTTTATTATTTTGTGATGATTTATAGTTGACAAAAGTTATCTTCTTGAATTTCATCGACTTCTTCTTCCATTCATTTGATTGTATCGTCAGTGTATTTCAAAGTATTTCATCACTTTGTCTTGTTTTTTCTGCTTTAAATATCTGAAGGTCAATTTCTCCTGTAGGCTTTTCTGTTTTTCCTACATAATTGTAGTCATACATGTTGATTAATTCATCTATTTCTCTTCATCCTTCATCATATAGTACACTATATGTATTGTTGTTTCCTCTTCCTTGTCTGTCACAGAATGATTTTATTTTGTATTCTTGTTTGATATTCTGTGTTAGGTATCCGTTAGATATGGCAAACATGGGTATTTCGTTTCGTCGATATCTATGGAAAATTACTTCCAAGTGTCTTTTTATTTTAGAGGGAATTCGATTTCTAGCTGAATATATATGCAGTAGTATAAACTCTTTTGGGTTAAATGGTATATGAGTAAACAGAAGCAATAAATCCTTTATTGAAGTAAGCTCTCGTGTATTAAACAAAAACAGGAATTTTAAAAATAGACCTGTTACATTAAGGGTAGCTATATATAAAAGTAATTATTTATATTTATTATTTATTTTGTTTTACAGAATTAAGAACCAACAACGTCATGTTTAATTTATCGAATTTTAAGATAATATGATTCCATTGTGAATATAATTTTTAAATTTCAAGATTCCGAAGTTTTAAAGTCAATTTGTTGAACGGACAATTGGGAACATTTTAGATTAGACTGAATAAACACGATTAATAACTAGAGCGTGAGAGCTGAAACAAGGAGATAACCAATCGCGTCTTGTATTATAATTATATACTATATATCTAATTGTGCGTATTTATAAAATTTCCCTTAGATTAGTTTTTTAATTAATACGTTTCAGAATTTAAAAAAAATAAAAAGGCATATTACACAGTGTAACAAGATTTTGTTTATCTTGATTTTTTAATGTTTATGATCTAATTCAATCATGCTGATTCCAAAAATGTTAATTATTTTGTTGTGGTTACTCCAGAAAAAAAGTTGATTTTTACACAAAATTTAAAGAAACGCATATATTTTGATCAAATTTCATAAGCATATATACTTAGGTTTCTATATATATATTAGCATTAGAACA
>JAUZND010005485.1:0-11186 GCA_034780555.1 Coelogynopora nodosa
GTTATTCCATTTTCTGTATAAAACCTCATCCAGTCTCGACCATCTTAAATCGCCCTGACTACCCGTCACATATTTTATTATTATTATTAAATATTCATTGTTGCCGTTTTGCAAACCACCCTAGTAATTAACCCATTAATGACGAATTTTCAAAACAGTTCAATTTTTTTACATGACGTGTATATAGAAGTAGAAGTTGTAGATAAAATATCAATTTTTTAGTGTTTAAAAGCTATTTCAATTAATGGGTCGATTTCGACCCATACGTCATTAATGAGTACATATTATTTTTTAATGTGATAACTAACAAAACATTTATCATGCGAGTTAGCCCCACATGTAAAACAGGATTTTACAGTCTTATTGCTGCATACCAAACATCTTTTTCTTGAATCAGCCTTCTTATTGAAATGATCCACACCGTCAAATCTTGCCAATCCTGAGTTATTCTTTTTCATTAAAATTCTGTTTTGGCCAAAAGAATTTAGGTAGAATTGTACAACTGATATTCTAAACTATAGAAAATCGACAGATACTTTTTTTTAAATATAACATCCGTATGTTATATAATAATTATTATTAATAATGATAGATTGGTGATGCTTCTTTAAAAATAAACTGGAATTGTACTCGATTGGCTTTTTGGAACCACAGATTGGGATTTTGCAATAATGTAAAGCCATTTCCAGTTTGCTTATCGAGTGTGAACCCGGAAGCGGGTACTATCGGTTGTTTGAATTTGGCAGTTTTGAAAATTTTCCCATTGCAGGTTTTAACATCTTAATTTATAAATTTTCATGTAATAGTGTTTAGTTTATGATTAAAAATGAAGGGGTAGTGTCTTGGAGGAGGGATTTTGATGTTACAAGTCGTGTGGTAATTTTATAAATTATAATAAATAATGAAAATTAAGTTAATTATTAACTAAACATTTCAGCTTTTAATTTAAATATTTAGGATGTAGCTATTCCTGTTGTAAAAATGGTCGTACAAGGTTTCTGCTTCAAAGGCGGAGAAATGGAACTTATTCCAGGAGGTTTTTTTAAAATAAAATGGATTGATTCAATTACAATTTTCAGCGAAGGCGTTATTAACTGTTTGGAAACCTAACGAAATTGTCAATTCGCTAATTGTTGGAAACGCCGCTACCATATATTACTTGAAAGTTTCAAAATCTAGATTGTTTTTTTAATTTATAAATAGAAATGTTTACATTGTTTTAAAATATAAATTTATTAGCCTGGAAAATTACACCAACCTTTCCACCTTGAGACAGTCATTATATCAAGTTTATAAAAAACAAGTAATTGTCGACAAAAATAACAAAACTCTTATATCATCTCTGTCTGAAATTAAGCAGTTTCCACAGTATGTGAATATCGAAGGAGTTCATTTCAAAACAGACATGCAAAGAGATGAGTAATTTGTTTGGCAAAAAATTTAAACTAATAAAAATCATTTAAAAATAGTGCTGGAGAATTAGAGAAAATTGACATTTTTGTGGGCGATCTGTCGTTAAAAGTGGCCTGTGTTCGATACAATTGTAAATTTATCAAGGTATTTAAAATTTTGAATTTTAATTTACGTCATCTTGCGAACATAAAAATTTCATGTGATTATTATTACCCGCGTGGGCTGAATAACAATTTTTTAAAATAAATCACTTTCTACATGCTAATAACTTAATATTATTAAGTGACCAAATTGCCTAAAAGTCAGGTAAATCAATTTTTTTTTTTAAATGTCGGAATTAACTTTACAATATTTGGTCAAAATTCAATAGAATTAATTTTCAACTATGGTAACTATTTTATTACAGTCATGTAACATTTAATGTTAGGAAAATATGAACTCATCAGATAAAATTCTTTAAAAAATTAGTTACAAATATAAGACATTCGACTATTCGTTATAATTATCTACTCAAAATGCAGTCATTCCAGAACGTTTTCAAATTAAAATTATTATTATAAATTATGCTCAATTTAAATAATATAAATATGCCTAAAATGGCACCAATTTTCTGACCTTTAATCTTATTTTATAAAATAAAAATAAATTTTACAACACTAAATGAGTTGCGACTAAAATATCTATTATAATTTTAGAGTGGTGGCGTCAGCACTAAAATTTTTTTTTTATAAGTGGTAAATTTTTAAATACTAAAATTTATTTATTTAAATTTGTTTAAAAGGTATCTACAAATTGAGGTATATTAGGGTGTCACAAAATTTAACTTTTTTTGGATAATCGCTTGCGAGCAAGGCTTAATATTATCTCTATAAAGAAAAAAAATTTATTTCCAAAAAATTGGATAAAAATATTCATTATCCTGGCTGCAGTGGTCATTAAAAAATTTAGAATCAAAATACAGCAATCAATAAATAATTACTATGACAACAAATATTAGTACCCCGTAGTAAAATCATAATTTAATCACATTAATTAATATATATACCAAAAATAGTCTTAAAAATCGGACTGTAATAACCATTTAAGTCTTAACCCTTAAACCATTTATGTCATATTCAAGAAGACTTTATTTTCAATTTAAAACTATGGAAAAATGAGAGATTTAAATATGACATAAATGTCCTGTTGGTTATTTAAGGGTTAAATGATCAGTAACATCTTGACGGTAACACAATAAATATATTTTTTTAGTCTTGACCGCTACAATCACATAACCAACGAAAATAAGTTTATCATATCATATAATATATCATTGATATATACTATATATAGTCTAAATCAGTTAATTTCATAGTTTAAAGCATTTTGAAGGGTAGTAAATTTTGCTATTTTTATAATTAAAATATCTTTTAAAATACTCAGGATTTATTAAATATTTTTATATTTCCAATAGTGCTCTTTTTTCTGATTCTAACAAAGGGTAGAACGATATGATTAAAATAAAATTTTGAATTTCCCGACTAAAAATAAAAACAAGATTTTTTAAAAAACATAAAAATAAGTATTGTTGATATTATAAACTTTATAGAAGTTTTGACAGAACAATTAATATTTATAAAACAAGTAGTGGGTACCAATAATGTCTACATTGCCAATGAAATGTAATTTTTTCAAAAAATAAAGATTTATTTCGATTTGAAAGTTAACAAATTTTAATTGAGATAAATTTTTTGAGATATCTCATATTTTGGAATTATCTTAGTTTCTAGATAGAGAAAATATTCCACCTTAGGCGCACACTTTTTATTGACCCATGGTACACGCTGATGGTCAGAACCGACACTTTTCTTGTCTGTAAATTTTGAGAAGAATCGAAAAATTTTGAGTTGCATCATTGAATGTCGTTTTGACGTGGACTGACTCGTAAATTTATTTGTTAATTTCTAAATTTGGTCGTTAACACCAATTTTATGAATCTGATCAATAATTGTTTAAAAATGACCGATATCAATTGATACTAAAAAAAAATATTATTTTTATTGCTACTCTGAAAGGGAGTACATTTTGGCTTTTTTGGTCCTAAATGAATTTAATTAAAAGAAAATATTAATCAATTTTTAGTTTTTCGGGTCTAAACGATTACCTGTCGTGGGAGGCGTCTACAAATTCAACAACCTGATATTATGGCAGAAGAAACTCACCCAATACCACTCTTACTCGAACGTTTTCGTCTTGTACGCTACAGATTACTTGCACCTCGTCAAACTACCTACAGATCAAAAGTATCTAAAAATTATTTCCAAACTTCACTGAATTTCAACTTGTAACATGAAGCGATTTATATTCAATTTGATTGCATTGTAGAACATTATAATTTTACCAATTTGTGATGATTCATCACTGATGATGATTTTTTATATTTTATATTTACATAATACAATTTTTTTTGCGCCATTTTATGAAACATTTGTTTTGCTTTTCGACATTTTGTAATCCACCTGATGGTCAACAACCGAAAGAGATATACACAATTGAGCACAATAATACGTAAACATGATAATTTTGTGACTTTGGTATGTTTTGAATGCAAAAATGTTGAAGCATAGGACCATGTCAGATATAGCAAATAAATATGCTCCTATAAAGGAAGAAAGTTTTGTCCAAGTCCAGTAATCGTTTTGAATCTGTACTCTGGAAACTGCTCTCCAGCACATGTAAGAGACTAGAGAGCCATAAATGTGAATGCATACAAATTTAATGTTATCTTCAGGAGACATGAAGGTGCTGATGAATCTAGATCCTCCAATAATAATAATTAACCAAAAACAGGCGCTTATCGGGTGTCGGGAAGGTTTAATTCCGAATGATAGCGAATAAAATATGTGAGCTATTCCGAATGCAACAATTCCGAGAATTAAAAAGTTTTCTTTATAGACTAGGAATATGTCTCCTAGGGCTGAGAATAAGAGACCAGCGATTATTCTTCTCGAGTAAGTGTGTTTATTGGAGAAGCTAATACCGTAAAACATTACAAATAAGACTAGGGACGAAATTGGAAATATTTTGAAAAGGCAGTAGATTGTTGTGTTTGAGGCTTGTATTATATCGTCGTTTGGATATAGGAGGAAAAATGCAATGACTGAGATTATGAAGGGGATTATTTTTGGACCTACCGTTTTCATCTATTTAAATGTATTAGATGGTTTTTTAATAGTATATTTTTTATAATCAGTGATTATTTAAAATCAGTGATTATTATTAATCACCACTTGTATTGGATCCATGCGTTCTCTACCAATGACCATTGAAACTCTTTTTCCTTGAAATTTCGATGGTTGTTTCATGATGGGTTGTTTTGAATGTTTAAACTTTGAAAACCTCTACAACGTACATGTATGTATAAAAGCTAGAAATATAAAGTTGGAAAACTTGAAATGGTTCCAAAGTATGCAAACTAAATTTTATTTGGTAGGTAAGGTTGTGAGTTGGATATTATGAATTACTATATGGAATTGAGAACACAATTTTATTAAATGGTAGAGTTTTGGTTTTGGATTTAGATTAGTTGTAGTATATTGGATATTTAACATGTTCTAGAATTCTACTACACTATAATAACTATTATAAATTATAATAGTTAATACTTAATTAAATGCTAGTCAATTGAATTTAAAATCACATGTTAAGAGTCTTAACTTAAGAATTAACTTGAGCCTTAAAGTTTCAAGTTGGAAACGGAATGAATTGATTGTATTAAATGCATTAGACATACTTCTAAAATATGATGTTTTTGTTTTAGTTTGGCTTCATTTTAAAAGATCGAAAAAATTTTTTTTAAAGTTTTTTATTATCGTTAAATTGTAAATTATTATTTACAAAGTCTTCAAACTTCCGACACAGATTATCAATTTTCAATATACGAAGACGTTAATTGTCCATTCAATCTGTAGTAAAATCTTCATGTTATAATTCCCCTCAATCTCTGTAGTGTCTCTCCTGACACATAGCTAAACGAGCCATAAGAATGTCAGGCCTGAGCACAATAGCGGCCAAAGGTCCAAATCCGTGTAAAATTGAATTACTTTTATAAGTTGTTATTATAAAAATAATACCAATTTTATTACGTTAAAATTTAATATATAAATTTAGAATGATTTATCATGTTATTATAATATATCATTCCAAAGGCATCAAACTTTATTAGTCAGGACTGGCTGGCTAGTAACGACAATAAAATTTTTCAAATCACCTGTTAAATTGATTATGGCAAAAATGGCAAAAATACAATTTTTGACTTGTATTTTAATTGGATTCGTTTTACATCGATGAAATCTTAATTAATCCCACGATTTTTTTTACATATGTTGTGATTCACAACTTGTGAAAAATTCAATTCTCCTCGGATTCATATAAGTTTCAGATATAACATTCTTTTTTCGAAAAAACGCACCGTTATAGTAACGCGTTACTATCAGTTATTTTGACAATTTTGATTCTGACCACATGTGACCACATTAACAATTATTCGTATATAATGGACGGCAATCCATACTTTTCGTAAACAATATTTTCACCTTAATCACTTTCACTTTATTATCCACATTGACGAAACTCGCACCAATATAATTGAAACCTTGTCCCATATACGTCACAGAAGTAAAACTATCGGAATCTTTTTTTATATTAATGTCAGCACTAGAAGTTACTACAAGTCCCTCTGATAACTTCAGAACCTTGATATATAAATTATTAAATTATTAAATATATTATTAAATATTATTATTAAATAATAAGTATTTTAATTTTATTTAATATCCATGGTTATGGAATATGTCATATAATATTACCTGATAAGAATAAATTCAAGTAATATAGTTAAATAAACAAAAATGTACGAAATATTTACTTTGCGATATTTATTTTTACTAGATATGCTGAAAAATACTATTATATAATATATTGTGATTACGATACGATATATCTGTTATCAATTAACATTGGTACGGTTAACATTGAATTTTTATATAACTTAAATATTATATATTAAATAGTAAATATTAGATATTGTTGAGATAAATATTATTGATAAAAGCTTAAATCTCTTTCAAAATGGAAAATATCAAAGCAATTTTATTACTCGCTTTTTTGGCATTTGCGGTTATAGCAGGTAATGGTTCTATTTATAAACGTGACCTATTAATTTAATAATTAAATAATTTTATCATAATATATTTTATTTAGCTCAGGATATGATGGAACTAGATGTTGAATTCACGTCTTATACAGACATTTATTTAACTTATGATAAAACCCACTTTAAAATACATGGAACGACAACTAACCTATATACTAAGTCTCGGCAAATTACATCTTTTATAAATGCCATTAGTTCTGCACATAAAAGTATAAAGTGCATTAATTTTAGCAAGCAAGATGATTTAATCAATTTCATTATTAAAAGAGATTCAAAAATAAAATTTACTGCAACATTTCTCGTCATTGCAGTGAATAATATAAAATCTACATTAACCATTAAATCAACAAATGCACAACATGTCGAAAATTCCATTACAGGTACATGTGAAGTTGACGGAACAACTCCGATGAATGATTATTCAAAAGATTCTTTGATAATAACATATCTAGGTGCTAATCTTGGTGCGCATTTCGACGCTAATGAGAAGAAACTGAAATTCACAGGTGTGTCAAGTATAGTTTATGAAAAATATGGCTTGTCTAAAATTACATATTCACTTGAAGAAATTGCCGACTTGGATATAGAATGTATAGACACTGATTTTGTCAAAATTGACCCAGAATCTATCGTTAATGGGTTAATTGTTTCAATAAAACATAATTTGGGGGGGTTAATGGGTGTAAGAGATTTTAAAATTCAACAGAGAAATGACCAGTCTTATGGAAAGTTGGTTAAATTCAGTTGTGCTCAAAAACTTTCTGTCGAATTTACATCTACTAAATTTTCTATAGTGAAATATGACGGAGCTTTTACTATTAACAACGTTACAAACGTCAAGGTGGGATCTAATGGCATCTACACAACTAGTTATATACCTAATGGTGAATCTAGCTTGTTTAAATGCAAACAATTTACAATGTGGAAGAAATTTAATAAAATTTCAGTTAGTGCGAAAAAAATTAACTTTACGCTAACTCCAACATCACAGTTACCATTGATTAACGTGTATATTGTTCTCACTTCAGATGATGGACAATTTGAAGAAAATATTCGAGGAACGTGTACTGCAAACGATCAACTTGCCAAGTCGACTCAAGATGTCGAAAATTTGGTAGTTCAGACGTTTATCGGTCAAGGAGTAAACACTATAGGGATGAATGCATTTAGTTCAGAAAAAAGGATAAAATTTAAACATGTCAAACAAGTGGAATATGAGAAATATGGATTACCACCGATTGTACACGAATTTAAAAGTGTCAAGGATGTACAACTTGATTGTGCATATAGTCACTTTTCGGCCATTGATTCAGACGATTCTTTCGATCGATTGAAAGTTTCGATATTGAAATATGCAACTCTTGAAGGTGCTGGACATTACACGATTGAAAAAATGAATAAACTCGTTTCCGTCGGACAAATTGTTAGTTTTACATGTGCTAAATCACTGTCTGTTGGGTTTACATCGAGTGGATCCACGTTAAAGTACCACCCAGATAAAGGATTTACCATGACTAATGTTGGGGACGCCAAAGTTGAGTCCAACAGAGTTGTTGTAACAAGCCATCTGTCAAATATCAGTCCATATAGCGAGTTGCAGTGCAAATCATTTAGTGCATTGCCTTCTAAACGAAATGAATTGATACAAAAATTAATAAACAACCGGATAATTGCCAGGAATGTCAATTTTACTTTTACGCCAACTTTTGATAAAAGATTGATTAATATTTTTATTAGTTTTGTTGAAATTACTGATTCAAATATCATTAAATCAGCTCGAGGCACATGCAGCATAGAATATACAAACTCTGTTGCTTCTTTCATGGATAAAATCCAAGATTTGGATAATTTTGTAGTTTTAACATATATGGGTACCGCAATCGGTATGAATGCTTTCAAACCAGGTGGTAATTTAATGTTTACAAATGTGAAAAAAATAATTTATGAAAAAAGGGGATTGCCTCCAATTGAATATTCGTTGCAATCAGCTAAAAATATAAAGTTGGATTGTATACATGGAGACTTTACGGCTATTGATCAAACTGTCCAGTTTGACGAGTTAAAAGTTTCAATAAAAAGACACCCTACCTTGGAAAACGTCATCCATTACACTGTTGAAAAGAAAAATAACGGGCAGTTGATTGATAATGGAAGTGTTTCATTTACTTGTGCTATGCCTCTAGTTGTAGAGTATTCTACCTCTACAAGGGCGAAAAAGGTAAAATATGATAATAATTTAGGAGCTTTTATTATGGACGATTTTGTAAAAGTGAAAGTGAAATCTAGAAATGAATTTGACGCTAATATTTTGGGCGCAAGCATATCCAATAAATTCACCTGTGACCAATTTAACAAGCAAGTTAAATTCAATAATGTGAAAACAGCAACTTTTACTTTAACGCCGTCTGTAGACGGTAATTTATCAAATTTGGCCATTGAATTAGTCTTACACGAAACTCAAGGTTCTATAATTATCAGAGGGACTTGTAATAAATCTTCTAGTGCTGACATTAATGTAAAAAAAGATTCCGATAGTTTTACTTCTGTGACGTATATGGGACAAGGTTTCAATTCTATTGGTGCGAGTTTCGTCAATGTGGATAATAAAGTGAAAGTGATTAAGGTGAAAAAAATTGTTTACGAAAAGTATGGATTGCCGCCCATTATATACGAATTGGCAACAGCTCAAGATGTTACGTTGGACTGCATAGATACTAATTTTCTGGGTCTTGTTCCAGGCCACGAGTTTGACGGACTGCGTGTGTCAGTAAGAAAACATGTTACATTTGAAAATGTAAAAGATTTTAAAATTCAAAAATTGAAATATAAAGAGTTGATTCCCAGTGTCACGACTTTTACTTGTGCACAAGCTCAAGTGGTTGATTTTGACAACATTTCTGGTTTTGTGTATAATAAAGACAAGCAGGGATTCATCATTACTGCTTCCGATAATTTTAAAGTAAAAGCTAGTGGCATTGATGTAACAAATTATATTATTAATGTTGATAGTGACAGTAATGTTGTTAAACTAGAGTGCAGAAATTTTAGCAGAGGGAATGAGTTTAAAGATATCAATGGAGCAAGAAAGGTAAAGTTTTTGTTAAGACCTACTCCAGACGAACTGCTCATGAATGTAATAATAATGATCGATTTGGATCATAATGCTGGTGTGAATGTTGATAATCTGAAAGGAACTTGTAGTTCTTTGGAGTCTAACAGCAACGATAAAATTGTGGATAAAGATAGTTTATTCAAAGTAGAATACGAGGGAGAGGACGTTGATTTGGGGTACAATAGGAGACAGTTTACAGTTTCTGATATTGTATCTACTACATTGTCCCAGGGTAGTGTAAATTTGATATATAGGTCATCCTCCAGCAATAATATCCACTGTTTTGCATTCAGTGATGAACTTAATTTTAAAAATATCAATAATGATATTCTAAGAAAAATCACGTTTACTAAAGCTGAAATACAGGGTAATAATAACTATAGCAATTACAGTTTAATGATAAGGACAGAAAATGAAAAAGGGGATCAATTGGAATTTACTGGAAAGTGTGGTGAAAAAGAACTGTTGGACAGATCTGTCGAATTATCGTTGAGTTTGTCCGAAATGAGTTATAATGTTGACAATAGTTTATTTATGATGGGAGGTATAAGTGAGGTAAAGGTTGAATCTAATGGAGTGGTTGTAACTACATATGTTGCTGATAATATTGCTTACACGCTACAGTGTCTGAAATTTAATAATACTGATGAATTTTCAAAATTAACATCCAATGATGTCACAAGGAGGTTAATTAAATTTACCTTGACTCCTACAGCGGATGATGAAATTATACACATTATAATAGAGTTGGAAGATGTTTATGAAATTTCTGGTAGATGTTTTGTAGAATCGGGGAATGGTATAGAACCGGGTAAAGGTTCAAACGGCCATATTCTGAAATATATTGGTGATAATGTCAAGTTGAAATACAATAGAAACTCATTTACCGTTTTGGACGCTCAATCTAGTAGAATGTCGTATAATAATATCAATTTGCCTTACGACTTGTCAAATAATGTTGAATGCTTTGCTTTTAGTGATGAAATGAGCCTAAAAAGTAAAATTGACTCTGAAAATACTGAAATAAGTTTCATGTTTATTAAAAGTCCTCTGTTGACTAGTAATATATTTATATCAATGAAAGAAGTTGGCGGTGCTGTATCTACGTTTACAGGCAAGTGTGGTGTAGAGGAGTTATTAGAAAAGTCCCTGGAAGTGACGATGAACTTGTCTTTGCTGACTTTTGATAAAATTACTAATGAATTTGTCTTGACGGGTATTAGTAATGTCGTGGTTGAATCTAACGGCATTTATGTATCGAAATATGATATTAGTGGTGAAGTAGATGCATCACAGCGGATAAAGTGTACAGATTTTAGCAACATGAATGCATTTATAAAAGTACAATCTAATATACCAATGAACGGGAAATTAAAGTTTATTTTCACCGCTACCGCGGACAATAAGGTTATCAATTTGGCCATCACAACAGAACCTGATTTTAAAACTAAAGCAATGAGAGGTACA
>JAUZND010005486.1:0-11185 GCA_034780555.1 Coelogynopora nodosa
AAATTATAAATGTAGGGAGAATGCATTTTACACGAAGGATAAAATCAAGTACATTAAAACATAGTTTCAATAAATTTTGTTGTTTATTAATTAATCAAATATGTGTTTTAATCGATAAAATGTTACCGCTTCTTATTTTTTCTATGTTTACCATTATTAATATTTAAATATTGAAGCGGTGTGTACCTATATGTTATTTTATACTTATTTAATATAATTATTTTATATATAATTATATATCAAAAATCCTCACCATTTTGTTTAATATTCTGTCTTTTCAGTTCATTTGCAAATTGTGTATTGAGTATAGCGCATTAGTCTATGCACAAAGCTACATTTCCACGATTAGTAATGCAATAATCTGAAAACCTATTTAATTAATTTAAATTCAAAATACTGTACAGACTATATATAAATATACATCTAGGATCAAATATTTCAATTTGAGCACACATTTTTAGAAAAAATTTAAAGTTTATTAGGGGACTAATTGTAGTATAGTAGCCGATAATATGTGTAGTTTATAATTCTTAAAAAAATCAAATTTAATTCTAAA
Organism: Coelogynopora nodosa; assembly: GCA_034780555.1. Taxonomy (NCBI): domain Eukaryota; kingdom Metazoa; phylum Platyhelminthes; order Proseriata; family Coelogynoporidae; genus Coelogynopora; species Coelogynopora nodosa. The sequence continues at coordinate 557 of JAUZND010005486.1, forward strand.
TGATTATTCTCACAATTTTTTATATTCTAAAATTCTAAAATATAACACTATAGTTACAATTCTGAAACAGCAAACATTTGTTTATAGTATTATAATCAGAATAATATAGTTATATAACCTTACATTGTTCAAATTAAATAATCACTCTGATAAAGTAATCCACTTGCAAAATATACCACTCAAAATTCATTCGTAAATATTTCCCTTATAAAATTTCCCACACATAAAAAATGCGAACAAAGTAGTTACAAAAATAAGAAAAACAAAAACAATCGAGGTCGTTGTACAATATTTACATTTTGTTATAATATCAGAGTCGTATTAATAAAACTTCATAATCAATTTAATTTCGTCTAGGATTGTTCATCGATTTTTATGAATAAAGAACATCATTCACACTTAATACATATTTAATTAGGTATTATAACTATCAGCTTTAATTGGAAGATACCATGATATTAGTCAGGCCGATAGATGGGGATTGACTCCAAAAACATTTAATCAAAAGCTTTTTTAGCTTTAATCAAGTCAGTGGGTCATATAAGGTACTCATAAAATAAAAGTCTCCCAAAATCCGACCCCATAACATGGTTAATTTGCATAATTTCAAGATGGTGACCCCTTAAAATTTCAATGTTCTATTAACTTTTTATTGGTTGAATTTAGACCCTATAAATGTATTACTAACATATTATATATTATGTTGTTATATATATGATACAAAATGATAAAATAACTTTATCAGAAATGTTTTATGATGACACAGTGACGTCATATAAGTGAAATTTGCTCAAAATACATCTATTTTAAGAAAAAGCACAATTTTAAGATACATGCATTTTCAGAGTTCACGCGCATTAGAACTCATCATCGTCATTATCATCAGGGGTGACCGAATGAAAGGAGAGGTAGATTGATAAGTTTGTTTTGAAATGTTTTATTGCTAGTTATCAATATTTTGTTATGTGAAATTATCAAAATATTGTTTGTCGTATTTAAATGGAAATAAGTTTTACTTATTAGAGTTGCAACGTATTTAGATATTCATGAAATAAAAATAAGTTATTGATTTTAATTTTGAATTAATTATTTTAAATAATTTTAAGATCAGGCTCATAATTCTCTAAAAAGTAAACTATTTAGACAAAACACATTTTTTTGATAAATGTATTTGTAGAATAAAATATTATTAAAGAAAATGTATTTTTAAGAAAAAGTTTGTTAATAAAACATATATAAATAATATGCTTTTTTCAGATAAACAGTGTTTTACGAACTATGGTTGCAATTATTTTAATTTAGTTTATATATGTAGCATTATGTAAATACAAAAATGTTTAGATGTCGCGTACCTGACTAAAAATTATTGTTTTGGTTTAAAAATTCTTTGAATAAAACACTTTTCTTTTTTATTCTAACAATATATAACTGTAACTCAATGTGTCTTATAAGATTCATGGTAATGTCACTTAGAATCCATCATTTTAGTTTAGGGGGGGATAGCTTGACTGTCTCGTAAACATAGAGTCAGTTATTCTACTCTGAGTTGGAAATATTACATTTAATTGTTTTTTTAAAAATATTTTGTTGTCGTTTATATTAATTGTTAATTATGTAGTAAGTGTAGTAAAATTCAATAATATACAATATATTTAAATGTTTTTTTTTTAAATATGATAATAAAAAAAAGATAATAAAGTGTAAAATAAACTGCGAGAGGAGCACACCATAATAAATGTGTTATGCTTTGTACAGTAGATGAAGTATTAATAGTAATGTAACATTCGTGTTGATAACAATTTAAAAAATACATAATAATAATAATAATATTGTTTTAATGTGATAACGATTTCCATAATTTAATTTTTTTGCTGACAGATTGTAATGTAAGAATTCAAGTTGTCCGGAATATTATACTATTCTAATAAGTAATTAATAATTTATGTCTAATTACAAATTACGTGTTTAAAATGTTAAGTTATTATCTTAGTTATCTAATCTGGGTATCTTTTATGCAAAGTCCAAAACGTAGAAGCCTTGCTCTGAAGGAACCCTTCTCAAAGTAGTTAACGTTGTTTCAAGCTTTATTTTTAATTTTGCAAAAGTGTATATTATACTTTGCTCCCCTTATGTAATTGTTGTCTACTGGATGCTATTTTAATTAAGAATATAATTTCTTTTTATGTAGGATTCAGTTGTTTTATTTAATATCTTAGGAGAGTTTTATAAAGGAGTTTAAGTTAATAAATGTTATTATTAATTACATAGTCTAATTTAAAAAAAACAAATTTAGTATGTATAAATTTATTGAAGTGACGCAATTTTATATTCACGAAATACAGTTATATTATTAATTTATATAATATTTGTTTATATTTAGATTAAACCTACCATGATTTATTAGTATAGAAATTGTAGTTCACGTTTCACAATTCAAAATATAGATTTTACATAATACAATTACAAAAGTGGATAAATCAAATAACTTCTACGAGTCAGCTACCGAGCCAGGCCTAGAATTACTTAAAAAAATTAATTAAATTTATTTAATTAATTATTATCTACTTTTTTAAATTATATAATTGTTTTTCAATTTACTTAGTTTATATAAATATACTTAAATATAATTTTTTAAATTTACATCTACGAACAATTCCTTTTACTGATTAACTTATATTGTTTACATGAAAACATTTGTTTATATGCTGTTAACAGAGAACCGGTCAGTGGTTTTAGGAGAAAGAAAAAGTGTTATTTTAATAAATAGTTATTTATTTAATACTTGAAATAATATGTGTACAATGATGGAGAGGTGATATTCAGATTGTAAAGCATGTATAAAAAAATAAACCTGATAACATTGTTTAAATTGATACAAAAATTGGTCAAAATTTAAAAGTATGTATAGTTATTATCTAACCATATAATATATATGTACAACATAGTAATAATAAAAATTACATTTTAAACTAAATTAAACAAATGTTATAACACGAAAGTTTCGAATTTATATGGGTAATTCGATAAATTTGTTTTTAAATAGAAATGCAAAAAAATTATTACACCTTAAATTAAAATTTATACTTATAATATATACATTATTTAACAAAATGTTAAATCTGTCTTTAATGATTCAAGAACTATTTTAAATTTAATTATTTATATACGATTTACATTAATATACATTATACTATATTATCACGTTTTTGGAAAATTTACTGCGAGGACAATTATGAATGCCATGCAAATTCAAAATAAAATTTAAGCTTATATACCGATTGAATTTTTAAGATATTTGAACTTTTTTTCTAAATTACTTTATATAGTGTTGTTGAATTGAATATAGCAAACAACAGTTTTATTCTATGCTTGACAATTGCTTTAAAGTTGGGTCACATATGATATGATTCCGACTCAGTAATGTCTAACTTTGATTCTGCATCGTTTATTTTTATTTGAGTTAGTGTCGTGGCGGTGGGACAGCTATCATAATGTTTTTTAGATCTGCTACATTTTGTAAATATAAATATTTCAATTATCATATCAATAAGTTCAAAGATAGTCAAAATACTCATACCAAGATAAAGACCCAGAATTCCCCCTACTTCGGACAAAACCTCCAAAATTGTGTAGGTATATTTCTCATAATGAACGTTACTTTTCAGTTTCATCGGGTGAATAACAACTCTGAAAAAATTGCGCTCAATTATAAACAGAGAAGTTTTCCAGTTGCTGACATTATTTCTGTCAAAGTCAAGAAGTTCCTTGGCAATATCTCTGAAACTTCCGTTATTAAAAGTGATCGTCGGCAAAATGGTTTCATCCAGTAAACGGAAGATGTCGTAGTCGCGTGGCCAAGGTACTGAACTTAAATAATACTTGTAAACGTTGCTCACGCAGCCAACAATACATCGCATTTTCTCATTTGGAACCTGTTTACTTTGAATAACTCGATCGTGGCATTCCAGTTGAATTTTGAATCGATCGAAAATTTTTTGACTCTCGACCGAATACCATGTTAGATTTGAGCCAATCGATACAAAATACTTAGCGGCTTGACGTAAGTTAGAAAAATTGCTAAAATTCGGCAGTGTTGTGTTGGTCACCGCTAGTAATTGCGACACGTAAGACGTGTAGTTATAGCACAGCTCGGGACCGACTATGTTTGCGCGAATTGGATAAAAGTGTGACCGACAACCGCACTGTTGCACCATAAAGTTCTGACGGTGTTCGAGTTCGCAATCCTGCTCCATTAAAGTGTTCTTAGTAAACGTCCCTTGGCCGCTTGAGTCGATACTTTGTCGGATTTTTATTTTCGGATTTATTTCATTGCATTCCAAACTGGGTCGGTTAAGGCGGTCTTCACCATACATTTCGATCCCAATTTTAGCGTATTCGCCATTTGTAAGCACAAACCCATAATCCTTGGCATGAGGATACGTATCCTGATCATGAATAACAATTTTAATTCCGGCTGGCTCATAGCTGTTTTGAAGAATTCGAGAATAGAAGTTTCCCCCAGTATTGTGAGAAGTAAGAAATTTTGTTATATTAGCTTTAGTGATAAAAGTTTGGGACACATTAAGCAAATGAATTTTATCTTTGAATTCTGTAATGTCTTCTGTTGCCGTGTACACAACCACAGCGAGACCCTCTTCAGGATTGGTATTTGTTAATATTCTATTTTTAGGACGAAATGTGAAACAATTCCAGTAAAATGGATCATTTACAAGATGAAAAGATGACATACAGTCTTCGCCACGAAAAGTACAACTGAAAATCATTTCATTTGATGGATAAAAGCTTCTTTCGTGAGACGAGTACGTTGATCTTTGTCTATAAATAATTTTTCTGTGAATGTCTGTGTCTTTTGTATAGTTAGTGCTATAACGTTTCAGTTCAGAATATGAATAAAAACCGCCAAGAACAAAATAATCTTCTCTGGTCTGTCCATACCAGTGCTCTTGGTTTAACCGGGAGTACATGCGAGATGTAGTTGGCGTCAAACTGCAAAAAGTCACGTCAGGAAACAAAAAATCCTTCACTTCATGCTGAATCTCCGTAGACACTGGGGATTCGATAAAGTTCTTCAGGTGAAACCGGAGATGCAAGATGGCCATAGACATTCCAAATGTGACCAGAATTGACTAGTAAATTCTCTGACGACGTCGACCAGCGAGCGCATGGCCAATGCCATGCATGGTAGACTTTTCGGCATATTGTGCCACTAAAAGCACAAAGGTTCCAATCCACGACTCTTGTTTGTATTTGGGACAATATGGTACACGTTGTGGAGGATAGGTTCCGCCGTTTCCCGTCGACTCGCTCTCCATAATGTATACTGGGTGTTGTAGTAAACTAAACTATTACAGGTAGACGGTGTATACTTTCTAATGGTAAATATATATATATATATATATATATATACATTTACATAATTATATAGACAGCGTTAATACAATTTATCAGTTTAACAGCACCTTCCTCATTTGTAGACAGTATTTAATAAAACGGGTTTTCGGTCCATAAATAATTGTATTTAACAACTTATAATTTGTTTTGATCCACACTGGATGATTAGAAGTGACGATGTATGTTCACACGATAACGACGAAGTTAATTGCGCAATATGCAACACATAAGTATAGGTCTATGCGACGAACTCTTTATTTTCATATGCAGTTAACATGCTCACTATAATGAAAGATATATTTATTTAAATAAATTGATAATTAAACAGAAAACCCTGACTATTGGATTTCTAAAAATCATTAAAAAAATTTTTTTCGTGACTTTGTTTACTACTATATTTGATAGTACAACAATTAATAATCTTCGAAGACAATTACAAAAATCAAAATTAATTAAATAATTACAAAACACAATAGTGATTATTTTGGTATAGGCTAAATTTCAATTCATAATATGTATGGATATAAAATGTTTTATTTTTTTACAGAAATGGAAATTTTCGATTTGTTGGGTATATTTAATGCAAAAAATTTGCTTTTTTTATGACTATATATGATTAATTATATAATGTATTTGCAAATTGCATGTTTACAAACTTATTTTTATAATAAGCTTCATGAATTGCGAAATGTAATTTATATAATTTATGTAGGTATATATACATATTAAAAATCCTTAAATTTATTTAAATTAATTTTTTACGTGTATTTATAATATTTCGATTTACTAGCTAGATTGAGCATGCGACTTTTTAAAAAACACTGTAATCGAACCTGCAATCGAAGATTTTTTAAAAAGATTTTTGATTCATGCAAGAATGGAAGCGTTTTTAAAAAGATCTCTAAATCTTAAAATATCAAGATAACAATTACTGTCAACTAAATTACTGTAATAATAGTTAATTACGATATACTTAATTATTAGAAACTAAATAGCTTAACCACAATTAAGTAACTCAATATTCAGCTTTTGATTATTTTAATTAAAAACTTTTTAGAACATTTTTGTAATAATTTGCCTGATTTATTTGTGATATATTTTTACTAGAATCGTTGGTAAATAACTTCGAAAGTTTAGAATATCATAAAACAATTCCGTTTGGTATCTGTGAAGCGATAGGAAAGTAAAGAACAGTAAATGACAGAAAAGGACAGCAAATGGCAGTGAAGCACAATGAAGTATAGTGTTAATTGACAGTAAAGGACATTGAATAAAAGTAGTATATGAGTGGTAGATTTGACTCAGCTCAAAATAACATGATTCATTGGCCCAGCCAATCCTCACCCTCCTAGAACCAGTCCACACCTAAAACCTAAATAAAACTCTTCTTCTTGAAACCGAAAATTCCCCTTATTTAACTAAGATAAAAGTATTTCGAAGATACTGTAAATGTACAATTATCTTCAACTTAGAGGATATTCTTCTTACAATTCACATTATATACAACTGCATTAAGATATTAAACACATAAACTTGTGTATTTAAAATGGCTTTGTATGGAACAGTATAGCATAAATTGATATCTCCAGAAGTTAATGAATATTAAATAGATTCATAATAGTATAAACAGTCATAAATGAAATTTAGGAAGTTTTAAAGACTAAAATACTTTAATAGAGTCAAGTGATATATTATTGTACATTCCAAATATTCCTACTTATTTCTTTGCAATACTTGTGAGATGTCCAAGGTGTAGCACCTTAAGTTTTGATTGGTTTTTAATAAGTTATGAAATATTTTAACTTGCTATCTTATAGATGTAGGCATATAATTACCCACTATGTCGATGATAAGACAATATAATTTAAGCTCAAAAGATTTTCCCGTGTCATTTATATATATTTACATATTATTAGGCTTACCAAATATTTACAATCCACTTAAATCATTGATGATATTATAATATTTCATAATGTTTTAATGTTTTTTACAGAGTTTTTTTATTATATATATTAAGATCTATTATGTATAGTATAGGTGTCACGACAAAACGTCACCACGACATAACGTCACCATGATAAAATATTTAATAATAAATAAAAATGATTGTGATGTTCATCCGTCTAGGGGGACTAATTATTTGTCCATTTAATAATTATGTTGATATACGTTTGTATATATAAACAAACGTTTCTATTAAAATTATTTTTTTAGTTATGAATTTGGTGACGTTTTATCATGGTGACGTTATGTCGTGGTGACGTTTAGACGTATAGCATATAACAAGCATTTTAAAATTGTGATTGTATCCATGTTTTTTCTTTATATTCTGCCAACTTAATTTGATTGGGAATTCTTACGTTTTATGATACGAGTATAGAAGAGGCGATAACATATCAGACATTTACAGGTAATTGGCTATGCTTCGCAGGTGTTAGTGAAGATGTATACAATCGATACTATTATAATTTTTATTCTATTATTATGCAGTCTAGGTAGACCCAGTAAAGAGGGGAGTAGCATCGAAGGAGGTTAATTATTATTTTAGCAACAGCCTTATTACTATATGATTGAACGTTTGTTGGGAGATGGTTCTGAATTGAATAATTAATTGTTTTGCATTTTTTGGTTAAATTGATTTAGTTTGATTACGTTTTAGAAAATGAACTAAATATTTATTTGAAGTCTCTATGGTCTTTTGTCAATATAATTATTAATCTCAGCTGTAGTGACAATATAGTGATACATTTTAATAAATTACATTTTTATATACATTTTTAAGTAAGTAACAAATTTCTCCCAAATCATGAAAATAATATGTTCATGATCTTCAAGTATAATTTATGTTCACTTTTAGGATAATTAATACATAATTATTATTTACATTCATTTTCAAAAAGGTGCATATTTAGTTATTGGCGTTAATGTTCATTATTATTTATAGGTAACATTTGGTTGGTGACATTCATTTAAACAAACAAGTAGGTGAAATGTTTAAAGTGTCGCGTAATTATTATGTTAAACCGTTTTTTTAATAGAGGTAAACCAAAAATAAGTAGATCCATATGTAATTCTTAATATAGACTTTGAGGTTACATGTACGCCATACTATGTCATTATTTGTTTATCTCACTTGTTTTATTTGCAACATTTGCAACATATACTGTATTATAATTTCCGATATATTATTTCTAATTGACACAACCCTTCACATGATTAAATTGTAATAAATGTTATTGAGTAAAGAGATTAACTACGGTACTGACAAAAAGATTGCAGGCTGCACATTATAAAATAAGTTTGATGACCGCGTATAGTTGTAATTTAATATTAATCATGATCAACGTAGCCTCAAGTTTTTAATGCATAAAAGTCACTTTAACTCTCTTTAATATTTGAAAACTCATAAATATTTTGCAACAATAGGCTGTGGGCAATTTTAAGAACAGCATATATTTTTGTTGTAAAATTTTGCATCAATTGTGGTGACATTTTTTCTTCAACAATTTACACCATCTTACAATGAAGTTTATCGCGTGGGAAGCGATTAGCTAATGAAAATATTTATATTACATTGCATATTTATTTTTATTCAGTTTTGTATTATTAAATTTTAAAAACAACAAATAATACATTGTATAACAATTTATAAAAATAGATATTATATATTATATTGATTATATATTGATACAGATTCAACAAAACTATAACATATTATTTATTATTTTATTGTTGAATTTTTATGTTTGATAAAAAAATGTTGATAAAGAAAGCTATTGGAGAAACAAAAAGAAAATCACATTCTTGCACCACTCAAGAACATTAAAACGAGTATTACTGAAGACCTAGAGGCGTCGGCAATAGTGCAACAGAATTGAACAAAACACATAATACATATAATTTCAGCGAAATCGTTTAACACAAAAAAAGAGGAACTGACATCTGATCATATAGATCAATTTATCAAAGAAGCTACATCCATTAATAAATAGAAAACTTCTAAAAATTGAATTAGTCTATATATATATATATATATTACATATACTATAAAGCAAAAACATAAAATAAGTTAAATAATTTCTACTGCACAATAACTAGAAACATAATCGATTAAATATTTTTTTATAGAAATGATGGGAAAGCATTGACAATTTTTTTTAATTTGTTGCTAGAAACACAAAAAAGTTAGTTATGTAGCTAACTCAATTAATATATTTTTGATTCCACATTTTTGGTGTCTTGATTTCGTGGCTCTGCTAACAGAATATATTTGCATATTTAATCAACATTCGTACGAATAATTTGAAAAATAATATTTTTAAATGCTTTCTTTCAGCCATGTATTTACTGCAGCATTTTCTAGCCGTCTTGACGGATAGAAAATGTTGAACTTTTAATTTTCTGTTTTTAAAAATTCATAAATTATGATATCTATTTGTATTTTTCATCAATATTTATACGAATAAATGAAAAATATAATTTTTTTATGCTTTCTTTCAGCCACATCAATCTGATGCATTTTCTATCCGTCCGGACGGAAAGAAAATGATCTAGGCGGTATGTAAATAATAATTAAAAATAAAAATATTGCAAAACAACTTATAAATACGTATAAATTTTAATTAAATTTGCATATGTATTACAATTTAAACATTCAAAAAAATTAATTTTTAATTTTTTTTAAAAGTTAAAAAATATTTTTTTTTAATTTGTAGCAAATATTTTTTTAATAAATAAAAAATTACCGCTTATTTGTTTAAAGTTTTCGTAATTTTAAAATTTTATTTAAATATGTCTTTTTGACTTTCGTTTGTTAAAAATATTCTACGAATAATAATTTGTATCCGTCTAGACGGTTTGCAAACAGTCTGAATTTGCAAACCGTCTGTAACATAAGTTGTTTATTCAAATATAGCTATTTATATATGTAGCATTTATTTGTAATGTTTATTTTAATTAAAATTTTACTATAATTTCTCGATAATAAATACTTTTTCATATAAAGTTGTTATTTTTATTAAAAAAATTATTTATATAATGTAAAACTAGTTATTTGTTTCCCTATATTGCAGATGAATATAAAGTTCTTTTCTACAAGAACATAGAACGTGTGTACTATATATAAGTAGTATAACAGGAGTATTTTAAACTCACCTAAAAATAGATCATGACGCATTAGCCTTGCGCACCTCCCCCATTCCCCCCCCCCCCTCTCCC
>JAUZND010005487.1:0-31772 GCA_034780555.1 Coelogynopora nodosa
TTACTCTCTCTCTCTTAGCGCATTTGACATCTTTGGATTTAATGCGCTCTATAAATATATAAATTTATTTATTATTTTAATTTATTATGTGTTCAATGTTTTGGAGGTACAATGTATTTATTATTTTCCTATGTAACTTTTGTGTGAACATGTTCTTTGTTCTTTCCTTTCATTAAAAAACACTATTCATGAAATAATCTACACAATTGATATCAATCAATATAACAAGAACTATAATTATAGGCTAGGCTGAGTTTCATGCATGACCAGATTTGGCCAGGCCAGCTTGGTTTTTATTGATTGCCAGTGTTGTCATGTTGATTTTTTTTCATTGACATTTTAACTATTGTCCAGTTAATGTTGTTTGAAACTGTTACCCTATAATTGATGTTTTGACTTATTGACATTTCGACTTATTAATTTTTTGTCATATATTCTATATTAAAATATTTTGTATTATAGACTATAAGGTCTAATACATTAGTAGGCTATCTATTGGCAAAAAAAGTTTTTTAGATATATTTAAAACCAAATTCTATTGGCAACACCACCAATCATATCTATCAATTTCAAGTATTCTGGATTATACCCTGATGCCAATTTTAAATAACATTACCAATGCTAGTTTTAATTAGCAGGAATATGATACTGATAGCAATGGCATGTAATGTATAACTTTTCTTTAAATCACATTTAAAAAAATCTGTTGACATTTAACATATTTTAACTTTTAAACTACCAAGGGTGTCACCTCACTTTTATTTTGTAATCTGTATTGTAGATGCTTACTATCTATGGTTTTAGCTTACTGACTTTGTCAAGGCATTTGCCTATTAATTATCAATTTAAACCAATAAAGATGCAATAGGTGCACACTGACTCATTGATTAGACTGTACTGAATAAATTTATAATAAATGTATGTGTGTTGATTATTTATGAGCAATATTTCTTCACATTATTGATCACCAAATAGAATGTATTTCTCAATAAAACCTCAATGAGAGATGGTCCACTTGTCTTGAGATGAAAATTCTAGATATTTGTTTAAGGGATCACCTTTGACAAGAGCACCAACTGATGAGCATTGTGCACTTAAGCACAAAGATAAATACAAAGTGCAGAACATGGTAGAATATTTAGTTGCTACAATTTGAGAATCTGGAAGAACAATTGTTAGTGACTGCTTCTTTACCAGTTTGCCTTGTGCAAACAAGCTGCTTAAAGAGTATCGCCTCACTTACATTTGAAAATTATGACAAATAAAATAGACATTGTTCCCATCATACATGAATGAAAAGATGTTTTGTCTTTATATTTGTTTTTTTGTGGCCCTGAGAAACAGTTGATGTTTGTTGGCTATGAAGCAAACATTATGTTCTACAATGTAAAAAAATTTGTATAGATATTGTTGATGAAATATATAAAAAGTACACAACTTGTTGTAAGACAAATCATTGGCCAGTGGTCCATTTTTTAATCTACTAGACATAATTGCTATCAATGTGGCAACCATTTTTATATTTTTGTTGCCAAACTGGCATGATAACTAGAACCATTTAGGATTGGGTTATTCATTACAATCTTTGGCAAAAACACTCTTTATGGAAAATGTTCAAAATAGGTTGAGCAATTCTACAAGTTTGAAAACCATGCTTTTCTGAATTATTATATTCTGTTATACAATATTACATATATATATATATATACAATATGTAAAGCATAAACTGAACTTGACACATACAACTGTTTGAAAAACTGAGAAATGGAGTCACTTATAATAAATAAATTAAGAATGTTATATTTTTATGTAAAATTATATAAAATGCATATTCAACAATGATTGTCCATTTATCAATTCATAAAACCCAGTTTGTATAGTGAACTGAATATTTACATAATTCCTAATAAATTTCGAAAATAAATTATAATAAACACTGAATGTAGGTAGGTATAACCTAATCAAATCTAAGTTTTATCAAACAACACTCACAATCTATAAAATGCTGCCAAATTTAATATTAGATAACAGTTTCCCCCAATATAAAGTGGACAGATATTTTTGTACACACTCCATTTTGTCAATTTACCAGTGCAGTCAACAGGATATTGTTCACACATAAAATGAGTGTACTTCTCTCTTTGGTTATTTGCATAACACAATTTAATGTTATATATGGAAATTAGTTAAGAAGTGTCAAAACAATCAGCAAGGAAACAGATGTGGCATAACTCTCATCAAATTACAGAAACAACTTGTTTGACAGAGTGAATGAAAAAAATAATTTTTCAATAATTAAGTCATTTTCAAATGTTTTTTATTGTGTTATAAACTTTTACTCAGAGTCAAATGATAGTAAATACCTTAATTTTATTTGTTTATGAAATATATTTTTTTGCAACTTCTTAGTAATTTATTAGTAATTTTTCAAAACAAAATATTTATTTAAATTGATAAAATAAATAACAATATACTTTCCTTAAAAAACATATATCAATTATATGTTTGTACATATGACATATATATAAATATATATTTAAATTGTAATAAAATATTGTTGGTACAAATATTGTAGATAATCATATATTTTTTTTATAAATAATTATAAAAAAATACTCATCAAATAATATATGAACAAACTATGTAAAATAATAGTTATATAATATAATTACCTATACTTAATGTAAGAATTTATCAATATCAAGCTTATTAAATTAGCGAAATGATTTCCAGCTTGTCTTATATCATGAAAAAGGGGTGATCAGTTTCATTCACGCCTCAATTTAGGAGTACAAGTATTTATGAGGTGTCATTTATAAACCACTAAGTCAATGAGTTTACCCTCAACAGGACCAATATCAAATACTTTCAATCCAAAATGTGCACTCATCAAAAGCATATATTGTCAGTAAACAGTTATATACTCTTCAATAATTCATACAGTAGCCTACTCGTCAATAATCAAATCTCTAAAATATTAAGAAAAAACGATATTATGTCTCATACAAAAACTACTCATTTCTATATATGATCCATTAGTATATATATTTCATAATATATCTTATATTTTTGTTTATAAAAAGAAAATAATGGAATTGCATTTATTTAGTCCATTCACATATAGTCATTTTTATATACAATTTGCAAATCAACATTGCAAATGAAACAGTTTCATTTTCATCAATTTCTACTTATTCACATGCCAAATCTCTACCAAAGATAAGAAAATTCCATACTATAAGTGGAGCAATTTATTTATATACAATTAAAAAGGAACAATTAATATGACTGTATTCTTCTATGAAACTATTAATTGATGATCTATATTACACACATTTCAACAGTTTGTAAAAAAATTGATTACATTATTCTCATCTTAGCAGTTATGTAATTGACAAAACTAATATGCATCTAAAATTTATGTGAAAGTAATTTTAATTATTTTTAATTAAAGAATATATTTAACACAAATAAAGCCTGTGGATCATCTGTGTCGCCCACAGGATATCCGATGCAGTCCTTTCTAGTAAAGAAAAAACATTAATAAATTATTATATTCTTAATTTGTTTAAAGAATTCTAGATATTTATTTAAAAATCGTATCCAATTTTGAAATAAAATAAGAAAACTGTTCACCATATTTGTATATAAGAGTCACTATATTTCAATAGTCAATAGGCTACAACTGCCTTTGTCAAGGATTTGGGTTACACTAACTTTCAAAAGAATACATGTAATTAAGTGTTGTAGATAAGCAGCATATTACAATATTAATCAATAAAATTGAAGACAAAAATCTGTTGCATGGAGCTTTTCATAGATATACCACATAATCAACAGATAGAGTAAATACATACAGACAATGTATTTAATTTAACGTATGGAAGTTCAACTAGAAGGTGAAGTTCTGTAAATAATTCTTTACACATTCCTCTCTATTGATTGGAGATATGCAGTTACTCATAATATTATATTCCTTGGTGCATATATATATAGTATATATATGTTGTTGCCTACATCCACATATGCACATGTCTACTTCCAAAATTACATTGTGTTTGAAAACTAAAATTAATTACTTTTAAGTTAGGAGCTTATTTGATCTTCTGAGTACTACACAAAAGTTATTTAAACTTATATTTTTGCGTTTTTATGTAAACATACATTACATACTAGGATATTTATTTTAGCAATACATGAGAATAATGTTTTATCAGTCCCTGGTGTACATCGATAAATATGTTCACTAAAACAGGGTAAATTATGTGTTGTTCTTGTGAATAATATCATCATTTCAGAACATGTTTTATTCATTTTTCATTAAATAATGTAATATTCCATTCTCAAATAGTTAAATAATATCAACTCAATATTTATCTGAGAAAAATGCTGGATGACTGCAATTTGTGTTTGTAAACCAATGTTATGTGATTTGTAGATACACTTATTAAAAGTTTAGCTTTAGAATTTTTTTACAAAAGTTGTTTCCCGGAAATTATGTGACCAACAACTTAAATGTAGGCATTATAGTATCTTATTTTGATATATATTAATGCTTTGAAATAAAAAGTAATATTAAGATTATTTATAATTAATGTTTGTACTGATTAATTTAATTAGTAATTACCATTGATAGATGTAAGCTAATATTTATTATAGTACTTTTTTATAGAACGTTTCTTAAATACTTTTTTTTTTTTATTGTAATACCATGTATCAGAATATTATAATTATGTACAAATTAAAAAGATGTTCAATTGATATAGTTAATAAGCGTATTTAGATATTTTGAATACGGTCTAAAATTATTAAGATATTGACAAATTTTTTATATTACTCTATTAGAGCCTGGAGGATTTTTATTATTAAAAATTTTAATTTAATATTTCAAAATTGATATATTTCAAAATAGTTTTTGTAAAATTACTCATGTTAGTAATATTATATATCGTAATATATGTAAAGTTGATTAAACATATAAGAGTAACATGGTTGCATACAACTTAACATAATTACACTTTTTCACACAGCTTTTCAGATTTTTTTTTTCATTTAGGCTAGCCAATAACTAGATTTACGTTAATGTCGTTTGTAAATATTGCACAGATGTTCACCTTTTGTGGTATAATATACATATGTCAATAAATCCATTCTTAATCACTGCAACTTACTATTATGTCTAGTGTACATGTCATCAGTAACGATCTATTCCATTACATAACATCATAATTGAATTATTGGCAAATATAACTGGTTATTAAATAATCTCATAGTTATATTTACTGTATTTTCAATTAAAAATTATGTTGCATTGTTTTGGTTACGATTAAATTCTTGTGAAATTAATAAATATAATTTATTTCTAATATGTGCATACGAACTAATTTCAATAGGCCTCGAAAACTTAATTGTCCAAAAGTTATATAGTAATTTGTTATACAGTAACATCTATTATTATCATTTATATATTTAGAAAATAGTAAATACATATGTATTTAATATTTTCTAGACCATATACAAAAAATAAACCCGACTTATCCAGATACTATCGCATCTGTGTTTTATACGTAATATATATAATAATAGGGAAAATACATACAGACACACAAACATTTTGAAAGCCTGCAGTTAGTGTACAATTAATATAATTTATGAATACTTTTTAAAATAATTTATTTAAATATTTGGTAAATATGTTTTTCGTAAAATCTGTTCTTATTTGGACAGGAAGTCTGTTTTGTTTTAACATAATAAACCACCAGAGAACTGCAAATTGTTAATATATATGCATTTTCGAAGGTTCACAATGTTTGTAGTTCACTACATAGATTTTGTTCATTTATTTCTCGTCTTAGGCTTACATTTGCAAAGTATATCTAGTTCGGCATGTGGGTACAAATAATTGTAACATGTTAAGGTTACAAATTTATTTTAAATATTCCTTGGTTGTTCAGAATTCATATATTTGGAAATAAAGCGACTAAATATATAATTATGTTTTGTTTTGTTTTATAATAATATAAATAATACTGATACATTTTGAAAACGTACTTAAGGAAAAGCGATTTATTTTTTATATGTATTATTTGTATATTGTTGGGACTACTAAGAGTAGCAAATATCGACAACATAGTTATGTTAACTTTGGTTCATAAATATTTGAAGGACACGTGGCTATTAGACGCATCTATAACTCAAAACAAGTTATCTATCAACTTAATCTGTACACCGCTTCCGATACAAATAATTTCTACCTTAAATCGCGCTTGACTAAGGGCCTGTGATCACTATGATCTGACTACATAACATCTACATATGTAGTATGAAGTGAAATAACTGGACAATTGTTAATAACCAATTTCTGATATCATTATTAGTTGCCTTGTGGTGTAGGTAGGGTATATATTTATTATCATCGTAAAATAAAGTGGAAAGTGAAATAAATTAAGTAACTCCATTCTAGTATAACGACGGATTAATAAGAATTATCGCTTTTTATGTCCTAGAACCTTTCGGTTTCCCGGGAATAGTTTTATTTGTTTTCATATATTTTTGACTCCCAATATAGCGTTAAAATAACTAGTATATATTATGTGAAAACGACATTAATTAATGCTAGAAGAACATTAATTTTTTTCATGAAAGCATATATAGTGATCTCTGTAAAATCGGAAAACAAGAGAAAATAATAAACTAAATACAAAATTAAAAAATATAAGGCGTATAATTAAAACAAAATTGAAGCTGTTTACATATTTAATTGCATGAAAGATTTTGTTTCCAGAATAGTATAAACCGTTGTAAAGTAAAACATTAATTAAACATAAACAGCAAATAACAAAAGTAGATGTTGAAGTACATCAGCAGACAGCGCATTCATGATAAAGGATGTTTCGTCCAATTGAAGCTACAATATTATTTTGCATGTCGACAATGTGTTGTAGCAATATAGATAACGGGATCTAAGCACCTTCGTCGTCAAAGTTGTTTATGTGTATGCTTTATCATTATGTACAGGTGTCTCATACGTTTTAATATTTCAAAGTATGATTTTTATTAGAGTTATATCCATATAGTAATATTTAATTTTATGTATAGTTACCTTCTTAAGTGTCATTTTATTTTAATTTTAAAATGAATCCTCGGATTACTTTTTGATTTGCAGCCAATAAAAATGGTAGAATTTTTACTTATTAGGGTACTTTTAGCCTTAGAACGTACCATTTTTATAGATGTGCTATTGGAAGCCAGTTTATTATTTAAATCGGTCATTATATACAGAATAGAATGCATACATTAAAAAAGTCATTTAGATTTCACTGGAGTACTGATATAAAATGCTTCCATTGTATCTGCAGAATGGGTTCATAGACTTTGTATGCGACATATAGATTTTTTCAACATTTTGTGTAGCTAATAATTTTTTTAATTATAATTGTAACAATTTAATGTGCGAGTAGCTGAGTTGAATAACAAATAATTTATACATACATTGTTTTAATTTTCGATTTTTTATAAAAGCAAAATATTACAACATACCGCGCGCCCGAACGCAATATACACATAGCCTCACAAAGTATTCTTTTTGGGGTGTAATTTTATCTCAATAGAGGTATAATTATTAAAAGTGCTTAATCCAAAATAGGATAATCATTTATTTAATACATATAGTTGGAAATCTGCTGGCACTCATTTATACGTTATATAATCAACTTCATATTTGTATTAGTTAAATATGCATTTCATTTATTATAATTGTTTCAAAATTGCGAACAATCTAAATCATTTCACATAATAGTAGTTTATTATCGCAATATATAACACCACTGAAAAATGCTATAAAATGATCACAAACAATGTATTGATTGTCTACCATTAATGTGTTGTCATTTATCATCCATTCTTTTTATTTATTTATAAAATATATATTTGATTTATGTAAATTATCATGAATTAATTTTATAATATTTTTTCTTAATTGTAAACTGGTAAGATAAAAAATTAACTACATAGGTATAAATTTATATTCATGCCTACCGTTTTCCTTTATGATGTCTACATTCAATAAATATACACCACAGTTGTAATTTCCTATATTTCTCATATTGTCATACGTGCATTTGCTATAGATTTTATAGCCCTCAATTTGCTCAACCTGTAAAATGCGCGTATATGTGTTAGCCCGGGACACAGTTTGTTAGCATGATTTGCTTGCAGTTAAAACAGAAAGTTAGCCGACACACGCTGTATTTCAATGACAAAAGTGACTAGATCGGATCTTCAAAAGGATCAAATTGCAATTATTTCGCTACCATTCTAAGCAAAATTAAGTTTGAGAGATATTATTTGAATCATAATGTAGTGGTTTAGGACGTCATGGTGTCATTCATGGCTGATTATTATGCGTGATGAATTAATTATTTATGAATAGACTAATTATATCATTATGAAAGAGTATGGTGAATGATATCACTGTTATAATTATTAGAATATGAAAAAGTTTCTGTTTTAAACAATAATTTTTAATTGAAACTACCTGGTCATATCTTTGTATTATACTTTCAGTTTACAACAATATTTTACTCATGTGATATAACGAAAAACATTCACAACTGTTAAAACTAATTATTTTATAGACAGAAGATATAATTTTATAGATATTTTAAATAAATAATACAATAAGGCGCATTAAATATACGTAGATAATTTTTATTTCTCTTCAGTAAAAATTTAATTTAACAATTTATTTAAGCTGCTTTGAGTTTTTTTAAATAAATCTTGTAATATTGTACAACAAAACTGATAACTTATTTTAACAACAGCTAACTAATATTTGTAAGAGGAGATGTTACACTTGTTATCATTTGTTGTTTACTAGACTTGATATTATTGCAAAACATAATTTTATTTTAATATTTTGCTTACTACTAATAGTAACATACCGATTATTTTGTCATTATGTATATAGAGTTTTAATATATTTAAATTATGTTATCTCATTGATACTATTTTATATAAAGAATCCGCTCTAACAAAGTCTTTGTTTTGTTAAAGTAGTTTGTTAATAATGCACATTTAATCATAATTAGCCATTTTTAGATATACATATAGACAAACAAATGAAATATCACTACAAACAGTCATCCAAAAGAGCAAAAGATACAAAACGACATTTTAAAATGCTTATTAATAAATTAGAATTATATATTAAATATATTAATATGATGTTTAATACGTACCTACGTAGAAGACATTTAAAATAAATAAATGACAATAAAATAAACATTTTTATATATATTTAAATGTTTTTTGACTTGATATACATTTAATCCATGTTATCATTAATTTTGTTTGATATTTTTGCTATATTTTAATTTATTACTTTTGATTTTCCTTCTTTACAAAAAATTTAAAAGTTTTAATCGCTTTGTACGTTAAATTTAGGATAAATAAAGTATGTTTTGTCAATTTATTTATTTATGCTAAACCACTAAATGTCTGTTGTTGGAACCTTGATAGAATTTAATTTTCTTTGAAATTTAAAAATCCAATTTAAGTTGGAATACTCTTAGACTAAAATCATCGTATCACAATAAAGAAATCGAAACCACGGGTCGCAGAAAAACAAAGTTTTAAAAGTAGAATTAAACTCAAACGTTCACGGAAGTGTTCCTCGGGGACATACACATTTCCCCCTCAGAATTTAACCCTATATAAACTATATCCGATCGCGTTAAAAGTCGCTTTATTTATAAGGTTCGCGTAGCTTAAGTTTCAATTTTATAACTGATCGGTTGATTAATTACACAAAATCACCATGTGGATTTGACAATATAAAGCTTCAAAACTGAGTCAGTTATGCAAAGAATTAAACTCAAATGATAATTCGTCAAAATAATAGCTTGTAAAAAGTAATCATTTTGGGTATCCTGGTATATTAAATTACATTAGGAACATTAATAATATGGATTGATCGCAGAGGTCCATAGAATAGCTTCAAAGGTCTTCTGATGTATACATTTTTTTATGTGGATAACGAAGAGAAGCCAGCTGTTCGACGAGCATTAATTAGAATGATTGAATAGGTAGTAGTGACATTTAGACAGAAATTGCTTCAGAACTCATACATAATTTTTATTGAGTAGATGCCTGATGTGAGTTGAAAACGATGGAGCTCACATTTTGTTATTGTAGTATTTTTGATGTTTTGTACCAGTTTCTGCTTTAGAGTTAAACGAATTTCATTTAAATAAAAACCATTCTAGATTTTTTTAAATAATATAGTTTTTTGTATTAAAATTCTATATACAATGTAATGTATACAATTATTTTCGTCCTACAGCAATAAATATTTTAATCCTACCAGTTAAAGCAAATTAATTAATTCATATGTTAACATTATATTTATTCATTAATGTTATGTACATATTTAAAAAAAACTTTTTAATGTAACAGTTTTAATTTCAAATTACCTTTTCACAACTTTTACGGTTTTCGAGTAATGTTTAAAAATATGCCAATAGAACGGGTAGTTATTTCTTTTATTTGACCTCAAAAAGTTAAGTATATAACCAAACATTTAAAGTAAATACTTCCTGTATTAATTAATAAAATGTGAATATATATTTTCTAAAAAAACGTTGATATTTAAACTGGTTCGAATGGTTGAATTATATATCTGGTTAAATATTTTGAATTTAATATGAATTTAACTTTAAATATTTTTTTAATCGATTAATTTAATAATTTTTCTATATAGCCCTGTCTATTTTTATCATGAAATAATTTAATTGTTTTTGTTTTAAAACTGTGAACGTGGTTCTTTTCAAAGAATAATTGTATCTAGTTATTTATTACAACAATAATAAACAGTTGAATATTTCATAATTATTTTACGTACATTTTACTAAAAGGAATCCCACAAATAGGCACAAGTTTAATACATTTTCTATATGCATTGCTTGTGTAATTTTTGTGTCGGGGCTCTTGGTATATTATATTGATACTGTTCAGTCAACCGATCGTATAACACTGACTTAGCATCTACATCATGAAATGTTTATGGTACATAACATATTTTTTCACAATTCATCTTGAAAGTATTATTTTTAACGGAATGTATTATAGTCTGTATGTAGTGTAGTGTATATAATATTAACTCAATCCATATAGCTAACATTGTATGATTGTTAAAATTATGGCATGTTCAGCTGTTAGCCAAATAAATATTGACTAAGAAATCTGTGGCCTACAACTTTTAATCAATTATTATATATATAATATATTACATGTTGCGTGTGTGCTAAGATTTCCCTTTTATAATCTACAATTTCTGTATCGACTAACAATTCGTAACTTTTTAATCAAAGTATTTGCGTACTTACATGTTATTCTGTATATAAGTATATTACCAAGAACATTTATATATATTTTAATTAATATATATTACGTTTGTATATTACGAATGTATTGTTCATAATAGTATCAGGCGACTAAAAGTATCTATTCAGGCGACTAATAGTATCTTTCAAAATAAATATAATGCAATCATTTTATCTTAACAATCTACTATATATTATTTGCATGACATTATTTGAACGTTTAACTAATAATTGAATAGTAAACTTTTGCACGATGTTTCTGTAAAAAATGTATGTATTAATATATGACTATATATATATTAATATTGAACATTTCATTATAGCTTTACTTAGTTACTTAAATTTTTATGATGTTTTACATAATGATTGACTTAAATATTTTATTAAAGTTAATTCGTGTTTTGCTTCTAAATCCTTTACTTATTTGGCCGTTTATTTATATTTAAATACATTAATCGCTTTAAACGTTTTTTATTGTAAATTTTTGTAAAACATACTAGAAAATTATACAATTTAAATATGTAACATAGTTATACAATTATTTAGTTATAAACATTTAAAAATAAATATGTGTCATGCTATTTGGAAATATATATTTAATTTTTTTTTTGTATATACATAAATAAACGTTTGATAGGAATATTGTCTATATTAATAATAATATTGATACGTAGAAGTAGAATACATAGAATATACAATTATGTTTGAAATGCATATATTGTGACTATCATATAAAATAGTAAATACGACTCAGATAAGTTAATAATTATATCTATATCATGTAAATAATATGACTGATGACTAATTGTATTATGGTAAAAAAAGGAAACAGTGTTAGTATGCATAAAAGTTTAGGTAAAACTAATAATGTTTATTAAGAACAATCTATGAGGGTGGACAACGTTACTAATATTTCTGCTAATAATGTTAGTATCATACTTATCTTAGGCGGAATATTATTTCATATTGTAATGTATGTATATGTATAATATCCCTATATAATGGTATTCATTTTGAATAATAGTCTTTATTAGTCTTCAAAATAATATATAAATGCAAAGGTATGAGTACATATTAAAATATCATATAGTTTCACTTTTATCACATTTGAATAAATAAGGTGAGCTTATAAGTTATTTTCATTAGATTTATACAATATGAGCGCACTCTTCAAGAATGTGTACTGGTGGTGGTTTCTATGGGTAGTACAGTTAGTGAAGGTTGGTTTGATTCTCTGAAACTGTTGTTACTGTTGACTAGAGGTTTCTTCATTGATGAGGACTCCACGTTGTATTTGAGTGAATTTGTGACAACTGACTGCTTGGATTTTATGGACGATATTCGGAGAACTTCATCGTTTTTATAAGAAGACAGTCTTTTACCACGAGGCGATCTCGCGCAGCATGAAAAACATCTCATGGCATTCAGTTGATGACTATGTCCGCACTCCGATGATGTCGAAATTGTGAGGTCGTGCAGGGCCTTTTCCGCGTCTGACTTGCAACAGCAGCAGCACCGTTTGATGAGATCGGCGACGTTGTCTTGCATGAGTGTGAAGGACATTGAGACAATTGCGAGGCCAAACAGGACCGATACTGCGCACATTGCCGGCTTGTAGTAGTTCACCTGATAGTCGAGGGCCGCACCCGGCACGTAGTCGCCAAATCCAATTGTTGTGAAGGTTATGAAGCAGAAGTAGATCGCTTCTAGCCAGCTCCAGCTGTTCCAGTATTTGAAGATGGCCGCCACGCTCACCAGATAGGACACTATGACGATGAGAATAAGTGTTGTTGGAATGTGGTCGCTCTCCTTGTGCGCAGTTGGAGTTGGGGGTGGCTTCAGTTCTACTACGTTGTCTTCAACTTCGGCATCAAAACCATCTCCTTGCCCGTCTATTTCTTCTGTAAATAATTCAAATGTATTTATTATTACCTCCTACAAAAAGTATTATTTCCAACATAAAAATATAAACATTTAATGATTGATTTTCTCTTAAATAATAATTTTACATTGAATTTAATGTTTAAATATTTAATTATGTTCTAAGTTTGCATTAAAATGTGTTGATTATGGTGTGTTTTTAATAAACCGGTAATGTCTAGTGTTGTTAAACTTTAAATGTAAGTAAATAGTAGTATATTATTGATATTTTTTCGTTCAATTTTAAATCAACACTGTTTATGATGAGTTAATAACTGTAGTCATTTGATTGTACTATTTGTTAAGGGTGTTATTCATAATATAATACTCAACTTACTTGGAATATTTGATTTAGGTTAAATATCAAGGCGCTAAATAATTAAATTAATACTCCACACTCTCAGCAAACAGCACATTTAAATGAAAGTTGAGACTCCTCTCTATTCGCTAAAATAAATATAATTATTGATTAGTTTACTCCCAATAAATGTTATGATTATTATTCCTTCCAGAGATTTGAGAATATGATCGATTTCGTAAATTTAGCAAGGGTTCATATAAATAATAATTGTTGTAAATAGTGAACATTTAATGTATGATAATAATTTACAAATATTGACGACTAAACAGGTTAATTTGCTATCTATAATTATCTAATAGAATAAATAAAATCTGTATATAATGTTTTATCTTACATGATGAACACAGTTGAAAGTTCACACTCACTATAATTATATATATATAATTATAGTGAATTCGGATTGTTTTGACAAATTATTATACTATATAGCATACTAATTTGTCAAAAACAATTTAGATTGGTTAGTTCATTTTAGGTTTATATGAATTCCCCTTTTCCTTATCATCGATACTGTTAGTGATTTTATTCACTTTTATTCCCGTGGAATTTTTTAGATGGATAAATATTGATACTAATAAGAGCTGTTGAAGCTATCAGTCGCAATTCGATACTCAAGGGGATTTTTCGATGCACATTATGATGTTTGAACTGAACAAATTATGGATGAATCCACTAAAAAAATATTTCGAACAGTTTTGACGAAAATTACAACGTATGAATATTATGTATAAAAATAAGCAAACAATGTTTGTTCCAATAATAAAACTTATTAAAAAAACTATTTACATTCATTTTGTACATAATTTGAGAAACTTATAAAATTAATTTTCAATGTATACAGCAGTTAATTCCATTGTGGATAAATTACTTACTTGTAACAGTGTTAACTTGTAACTAAATTTATTTGGTGATAATAATCTGTAACTGTACATATATTTTAAAGGAGTTTAATATTACAGAATAATGTGAATAGATTAGAGTATACTATTGTTTTTGACTGAATAAATCTATTAACATGCGTTTGCATTTTTAAATATATTGCATATAGTCCATCTGGTTAGCTATGGTTAATTTGTTTTCGAACTCACTATGTAAGTTCAGAACAAATTAAGGTATATTTTCACAACGTGTACGCTCTTGTAATCTATATCTCGGTAATATATTGATGAAAAATTCCAAGATGTTTGTCCTTATTTTTAAAATGTCAATATTTTTTATGGTGGAATTAATATTTTTTGTAGGAATAACTTTATTCATACTTATTTTAAAAAGTTTATACTTAATTACAATTAAGACATTTTAGGTAATGTTTACCTACATCGGAGGAATGCTTTTCTTGCATTAACGTTTGTCCTCTTTTCCGGGTATGTCATACCCATTGGGTCTAACATAGGCTGCGTCTATATTTTTTAAATTAGGAATATCTTGACAATTTCCTTCCGTGACTTTTACTTATTTACACGGTTACATAATATCTAAAAAGATTTTAAAAAATCGTCAAAAATTCACTAAGTTAGAGCCACATTAGTTACTAAGTGCGAACCGGGTATGTCATACCCAGTATTGAAAATATTATAATTCTAAGCTAAAGTGACGGCTATAGAGATATACAGCGAGGTTTGAAATGATATGCCTATGCTATCATCGATTTTATTGGTTAGAAGCCTACTATAGCATTGTCAATCAATATTGCCAAGCAAATATTTCCATCCATAGACGGAAATCAACTAGTCGATCGACACATTCGTCGTCGTTTGCAAACAGATCGAAACTATTTCAAGAAAAGCACAAAAGAAGCTATCCGAAGCCTCGGTTACATAATCGAGGAGCAGCAGAATCCTCAAGGTATTCGCATGGAGAAGAGCAAGCGTTGTTTTGCCTGTCCACCAAGAAGAGACAGGAAAACGTTCGTATGTTGCGGCCGTTGCCACAGACCATGCTGCAATGATCACAGATCTCATTTGTGTGTTGAATGTTCTATGGGACAATAGACTATTGCATGTGGTGAATATTACCAATTCCATAAACTTTTCACACACCTACCTATGTACATATACATTTTTATATTAATAATACATACATTAGAAAGTATTGTATAATTCAAATAATATAAAATTTCCAGGAAAAGTCTTTCTTTTTTGGTGTGAATTATTGAATTTTAGCTATTATTTGTAAATTTAAACTTTTTAACATGGAATATATGAAATATTTATATTATATTCGATACATATAAATAAAATATATTTAACAAAAATGAAATAATAAATATTATTGAACAAAAAATCCTGTTTGCATATTATGGGTATGACATACCCGATTCGCACTTACGGCTTATTTCAAATCCACGTCGGCCAACCGTTAAACAACCCACCCCAGCCCGGAATACAAATGTTCTCAAAGAATAAAAGAATAAATCAATTAACGAAGTATTTTATTGCGTCTCTCAACAATCTTTATTAAAGAATATGATATATAGTACATCCTGAATAATACAATTCTATAATGTGATTTTTTTCGGATAAATACATGATCATAGTATAGATCAATTTTAGTTAATTGAAGACATATATATAAAGAAGGCGGTAAGAAAATATATATAAACATGCGTCGTATTATATATGTATAGTGTATACTAATATGTGCATGCATATACATTTACATATCAGATTGGAGGTATATATTATAGACAAGAAAATGTATAAAAAAATCTATTTATATTGAAGCCAGTAGATTATGCAACACATTGAAATTATACTGAAATAAAAAGGTAAAAAGAAATCGAGTGTTTTACTCTGAAATTAACTGTATGCAGAAAATAATATTACAGTATGAGTATACCCTAGACTGAATCGTTGTAGAAAGTGTAAGTATTTAGCAGTCCGTGGTTCAACCAATGAAATTTAACTACCTGATGTTTCTCATATGTCTTTGAAATGCAGGCCGATGGCTCAAGCAACAATCAACATGTTAATTTGCTTGTTTTATATAAAAAGACTATAGGATTTGAACAATTGAATTACAGATATAAGTGGATCAAGACAGATAGTTTTATAAGCCATTTTAACTTGCATTACACACAACAGGGCTTTAATTAAAAATCGGGTTTATGCTGTATAAGAAAGCATATCTGAATTAAGTTATAACTTTGAATAGAATTTTTAAATAGTAAAAAAATCTCAATTCACCAACATTTAAAACCAAACATATCAAATAAAAAATTGTTTAGTAACAATTAAGATAATATTTAAAAAAAACTACTGATTTAGTATTTGTGTATACTTGTTCATATTTGTTAATTAAAGTTTATTGTTACAATTATTGTTAATACAGTTTTTATATAGTTTTTGTTGAAAAACAATATGTATTAAAATCTTTATTAGATTTATATATTCTGTAAGTATTTATTTGTAATTATAAATATTTTATGTATGTTTCACATAAACAAGTTATTCAGTGTTAAGTAATTATAAATAATAAAAAAATTACTAAATTGTTGACCAAGAATAAAGTACATGTAGCACAATACATCACATCATAATATATAAACCAGTATCACATTTGAACAAAAACAGTTGTCTAAATACGGATTATTGTATAATCAGTAAATCACAAATAATGAATGTAATTTGAAAATAAACCACAGTAATTTATGAAACATAAATACCATTTATAAAATGCAAGTCTATTATATGTACAATAATTAATCAATCTCGTTATAGAAACTGTTATTAATCAAAAATATATATGCCTGGTATAATGTTTATTTTATAGTTCAGAAATATATGTTTATATATATTATAAATAAAAAGAACCCTAATAATATATTATTGCATAATAATATGACATAAAAATACACTAACAGTTTAGAGAAAGCAATGCTGCTCTTTTTCAGTTACGAGTAAAACTTATCAAAACTGATAATGCTTTCAAATAATATAAAAATGCTTGATGACTTCATCGAAGATTAAAAGTGTATAAAAATTTATCACACAATGTACATATAAATACTTCAATTTCTGAGAAATTCCTTTAAATTATTTTGATATTTAATATATCAATGAAATTTTATAATTATTGTCAATTTATATAATTTTGTTAATATAACCTTTAACCTTTTATACTACTTATATATGAAACAGTAGCATACTTTAAAAACTTGTATACATTGATGAAAAATACAATTGATAATTTATCATTTAAAGCTTTTTAATATTTTACTGAGAGACAAGATGTTTATCTATCTATCTGCATCTAGATATCTAAGCCAGATGTATTATAATAACGATTAGACTAAAATTAATTTAGAAAACATCACTCTGAAAATCATATACATATTAGCACAAGGCGATAATAGGAAAGTGAAGATTCAAAGCACCGCATTGTGAACAGCTGAATAAAAATATGCGATTACTGACTGGTGCAAACGCGGAAATAAATATAATTATTATTATTGTTGAAGGCAAGCGAGGGAAAGAACGGCATCAAACTAGGTACAGTTTTAAGGCGGAAAGAGGGTAGCAGGGTTAGCACCAATCTTCATCATCTTCCTCGTTAATAGCAGTTTGATCACCAATGTCCGCGGGGGGCGATGTCGGCAGAAAAGGAGGTGGAGGGGGGGCATGAAAGGAGGAGGGGGCAGCAGCGACGAGGGAACCTCGACTAGTTCTCGGGTTATGCGAAGAAGGTGGGGGAGAATGACTTGCAAAAAAGATTTGCGGTGCGGTGGGTAGTTTATCACGATGCGGCGGCGTCTGTGGCGGTGTTTTTGGACTTTCCGGCAGAACTGGGTGGTGGTGGAGCTGGAGCTGGTGGTGCGTGCGTAAGTTCACTGCCGCCTCCTCTTGTGTCGGCGAATAGTTGAGGTGTGGAAAGTTGATGTCCTCCGCAGCAGGCGGACACTTGGAAGTCGCCGGCGGTTTGTGCGAATTGGCCTCAGCTGCAGTGGTGGGACTTATCGGACGAAAGGTACAGGCAGCAGTTTTTGAGGCACAGGTGGTGGCGTTAGCAGCATCAACAGCAGGAGCGGCGACGATGGTGACGGAAGAGGAGGTATGCGGAAGACTGTGCAACAGTGGGATTAAAGTCTCGGTCGGAGTGGGGGACCGTGAACGATCGGTGAGTCGGGCTGAGCCATAGTACTCGTCGACGATGGCGGCGGCAATTATGGGGGGCGAAGGGGAGCGAGAATGGGCGGCTTCGAAACTTGGGGAGCCGCCGAGGGGGGGCTTTATGGTGGCGTAGCGCTGGAGCCGATTGCGTGACTGGCGGCGGAGTTCCAGGTCAATCTCGGTCTCTTCGCGGGCCTTCTCGCGGTCGCGTGCACTGCGGGCTGCATGTCGAGGTTGGGGGAGAGGAGAGGAGGAGAGTCGGGCAATGAGTATGATATTAATAGAAACAGTTCTCAGTTGTCGTACTAAGGAAATTCGATTGATAATAGAATAAAGCAATGTTTAGTGCTGACCATTTCCGGTTTGAATAAACACAATTTTTTTCAATGTAAGACATTTTAATGTTATTTTTCATATAGGCTTTATATATACATACATAGTGAAATAAATTGATTACAACATCTTTTTTGTTGGTAGTCGCTTTTGGTTATATATTCTGGTTTGTTTTTAATTTACATTTTTTTGTGGTGGTGTTGAAAAAATTGTGATAATTTCTATGAATCTGAATGAAACGGAAACCGGTCAACACTAAATATTACTTGTTTTATTTTTGTTATCCAACAGATACAGAAAAATCACCAACGCAACGTTGCAGTAGAAATAGTTGAAAACTAAGAGATACAGTGAGAAACGTACTAATTAAAAAATAATGTTGTTAATTTGTAGAAAGAGGAAACAGCAGAAACAAGTCAATAATATTGTCATAATATACTAATAATTTATTATTTTTAATATTCTAATTAATAACTTCATATATAATAAGGTCTGGGCTAAATAACCGTGGTATGTAATTATTAATAGTGAAATAATTCAGATAATAATAAATATAATTAAATAATAATAACAACATAATTTAGATTATAAGATAATAAGAACTCTCCATGCGGTTTTTACGATAGAGTATAGATTAAATTTAATCTATACTCTATAATTTAGATTAATATAGATTACTGATAGTATTGTACTGACTCTCTAGCAGCCCAATAACTACAAATTAGTAGAATTAGTATTAAGTAACAAGAAAGCAAAATTACAGTTAAAAGAGATTTATTGCATAACTATTGCATAATTTATTGCATTATTATTAATAACCGATACCAGTTTATTTTGAAGTTGTAAAGAGAAAAAAACAAAATAAATCAAACGTAAAAAAGTGTTTATATTAGAAGTTTATCCTGATAGGGCGAGGCCAGTGGTACTATACTATGATTTATACAATCTTTACGTCCACTCCCTTATAGATCATCCGAGAAAAACTAAACATAGAATATATTATAACTTTAAGGTGAAATGTTAAAAATTAGAGCAAATTGGAGACTGTTATTGAAGGAGAGAACAACATACCTATATGGAGAAAGAAGAAATTATATAATACATATATTCATTAGGTGGGAATTCTGTTTGAAATCACCGATTTAGGCAACAATAAAGGAATTTATATATATATTAAAATACTACTACCTATTAGTTACATGTTATTTAGACACTCTGTGCCACTATATGTTTACAAAAATTACAATTTAACAAAGAATTAGTAATTCAGGCAAAGCATTACGCAATATCAAACCACCAACTAACTAGGTAGTTGTTCAGTGACAGAATATTTTATACTTTACAATGTTCTAATCATGTAAAATTAAAACAAAAGAAAATTTGTAAAAAAATGTTGTCACTTATTTCTTTGAACAATATAATATATTAATAATTTATGTCTTTCTGGAATCTATTTTTCGTTATATATTTTCATTTGTATATGAGATACGTTTCCAGGATTTACGGGAATGGTTTAGCCACTTGCTTTTAATGAAATAGTATGTAGGGTATATATAATTAGGTTATGTATTGCTAACTATGTAATCCCTGTGATTAAAAAAATATATATATTAATGAGTCTGTCTGCCAGGAGCACGGGCTCATAAAAACACAGAACATATTTTTACGGTGTATATATAATAGGTAACATATATACACACTGAATAAAAGACGCAACAAGTTACCGGGCTATGGTCTGTAAAAGAAGTGTAGTTTTTGGTATTTCGTTTTATAAATCTTATTATATTATAATTTCCGTCAATTGAATACATTTCAATAAGGTTATATAAAAAAGAAATCGTATTAATGTTAAATTATGTCAAGTCTTCTTTGTTACTAATTTATCCATTTATCGATCTAATGGGTGTCAATCACATCATTGGTTGTTTGTTAATTTGTTAGTTTTGTGAAGTGAGACTTAAGGCCTACGCCCACAAAGCGCGACGCGACGAAACTTAAATTATTCAACTGTTTCCGCGACGCCGCGCGACGAAATTAATATTTCAATGTATATAGTCTGAAAATGATGTAGAAACATCAAAATATGACACGTCACGTCGTGCTTGGTGAGAACTGAAACTAATTCTTCACCAAGCGGTGCGCTTAGTGGTCATTGGCCTTTAGTGTGTGCGGTATGTCTATTATATACGGTGCATTCGATGCGTTTGCGCAGCAATATTAATGGGAAAATATAGTCCAATAATCATTGTGCTTTATTTTCCCACAAAATTAAAAAAGCAAGCAATTATGTGTCTCGAAAGAGCCGTGGACATTCAATGGAATGGCATTCAATGGAATATCTAATTAAATACACTATATAAACGCAATATTTGTATTATTTTATAAAGGGCATTCCTAACATATATTGACCTCAGTATATCCATTATGTTCAACCAGGGGAAAGAGTCTGGGCGTCTAATAATTTCTAAAATTAATGTTCAAACAAGTAGGTATTTATTCATTCATATATTTATAATTAATTAATTATTCAAGATAAAAATTTGAAACATTAAACAGCAGTGCAGAAGAATGTGAAGGATACAATTATATGAAAAATTTAAACAAATAATTAGCCACCTTTTTCTATGTTTAAATAGTACTTACAGAAAAATACTTTTTTGACAAATAATTTTAAAATTTAAATATTTAATCATATTTAATAAAACTTAAATTTTAAATAATATAATGTTTCTTCCGCTTGGAGAAACATATACAGCTAATAATTCTGAAATTAAATATTTGTGTTTTCGGATAAATTCATCCTTTTTCATTAGCATGCCATCAATATTTATTTCGTATTCATTAACCTCTGTGGCGATCATTTCATTGGTAACAATGGTGAACAGTCTTCTGCTCTATGACTTGTACGCAACTCTGCATAAATTCCAGAATTTAAAAAATGTATTTCGACTATCCATGTATATCCATAAATATAAATGATTGAAATACATATATAACACAGTAGTATATATCAAGATTATATCGCATAATTTTTAAAGATTTCTTTCAATTCTAACTATTAATTATGTCTAGTTGAGCACAGAAGCAATATTGCGAAGTTAATGTTAATAAAATAATATAATTAGAATAGATTTGTTTTGTTTTGATAGATTTCAGATTTCTGTTTAGAAAGAAACACAACACACGAATCAACACCTATTTAGATGCCCATAACAATTTTAAGCATTGATTAATCACAAGTAAATAACGACCTGTAAAAAATACTTTTTTTTCCCAGACTTTTACTGTTCTTAATTAAAAAATTCATTACGTTGTCAGATTTTCCTGGACCGCGGGAACCCTGTATTATCTTTCCATTGATTGAATACTCCATAAGTGTTTGCCCTCGTATTTATAGAAAAGGTAGTTTTTGGCCTAATTATTTTAATAGGCCAATAGATTAAAAAACATTCAATGGACTGACTACATATGTGAAGGCACAAAGGGACAAAGCTTTAAACATTGTGTTTCATGCAAATTACTTTCTACAGCTGAATTATCTAAAAAAAGTAACACAAATCTTTAGGACACTGTATATAGTGAGTGAATTTAATTTTAGAAATAATATATATATATATAGGAAAATAAAAAGAAATTAAAAGAACATTGGGATCGTTATCATTGAGGGAGTTTTCATTAATAAAAACATAATAACATATATGTGGAGTTGTAATCTAAGCTAACGTTAAGCATGTTTAAATAAATAAATCAATACGTTTGGCAGTTTTCAATCCAAAGATTAAAAAAATCAAACTGATCATAAGAAAATAACAAAATACAGTGCAGGGTCATCGCTCTCACAAACAAATCACAGATAATAAAAATTATAATATAATATGCTCTAAGTAAGAAAGCGATTATAAACGAATTTAGTAAAAAAAATTAAATACATTGATAAATATTTTTTAAAACTATATTTATTGTATCGACTATTTTGACGACAATGCGTTGCTTCTACCAACAAAAAGGAAACTATAGGTTATTTGCAAAAATTCAAAATTATTATTTAAACAAATTATTTCTGAAAATACTTTGTTACAAATTAATAAAAACATGAATCTGCTGATCTATATATATGTATATATCAATAGTATAAAAAGGTAACCAATATATGTGGTAAAGTTTCATAATGTTATGTTTATGCTGATCCGTGCAGCTAACTGAACTCGACCAACCTAGGTACAGGCGAGTGGAGATGACTTTTCAATTCTTAATCTGTTAATCATTAATTCCTTAGACTTGATCGAAGCTCACAGGTAGTGCGTAGCGGGATAGTGATGTTGAGAAATTGTGTTATCGACATTTACCTGAACAGACTAATTTCTATAAATAATAATCTCTGAATATAATTGGAATCTTGAAATCTCTGCTTACAAAATCTTCGAAATATATGCCCGTCCGCAGTCAGCGAACATATTATATTTCCAACAATAAATATATAATAGTCTGATTATTCCCTGTACGCCTATAACAGAAACAAAAGTTAGAGATCCCTGTCCTTATATCAGTTGATGTAGAGGGATCTGTATAGTACAAGACAACTTCATCTGGATTTATGCCATTAAACCCTTTCGTCACAGGAAAATAGTTGCACAATAATAACATTCTGGGATGTATCTGAATATAATTGTTCATCATCAAATATTGCCACTTATATAAATTGATAGATATGGCTGATGTTAGAGGTTGAATTTAGAAAATATTATGCTCGAATTTGCTGCTCATTGTCAGAGCAAATGTTAACATTCTAATGAACGAGTTCTTTTGGAGGGAATGTTTTTCAATTTACATAATAATTTAAGTAACCTTCTCAAAAGTTACAAAAGAGCAATAACTAAAACTGTATCAACATTTACACGGGGGACTAGTTCAAGTGCACTGGTACCAAGTACCTTCTAAATAATTGTTCTAAAATGTACACTTCGGGTGTTAAACAGGAACAAACAAAAAAAAATTATGGACAATATTAATAAAACACGTAGAGCTAAAGTTGATAACTATTAATATCCAATGCAGTGATAACGAATGCTTCATATAGCAAGCAACACAAACTTGTTTGATCCGAGTCGTCCTCAACTTCGGCTGATGGAATTGTTGAATAGGATAAATTGAATAAAAATGAAGTGAAGTCAATGAGCACATAGAAAGGGAAACATTATCCTAAGACTGCTTGACAATAAATTAAAAAGACCATGAAAACAGTTACATATAAGATCATGAATGGCCAAAGTAATATTTTAATCACCCAGTTTTGTGCATCATATCAAATAAACAAAACAACAAAAAAATTGCTACCACCTTACATGATGAAATAAGATGGAATAATTTTAAATCAAACATTCTGAATATAATTTGAAGTATATATGTTAAAAATAGTAAATGTTATACTTATTTAATTAAAAGAAACAATTCAGTCAAAAATAATTTAATGGATTATAATGATTGAAGAAAAATAAATAAAAGCAGAGTTACAGTTGAATTAACTCCTAATCGGGGACATTTTGAAATATAAGAAATATATATGAAAAAGTAGTTATTTCGATATTAAACCATTAATTACGTTGAATACTAAACACGTGAATATCTCATTACATTTTTTCATAATGATAACGATAACGATATAGAATGAATAAATAAATCATACTATTGATTTTAATATAAGGTATTTTTGCCAGTTCAATAAGGCTATATGTGAGATATGAAATTATAAAGTTATTAATTCAACAGGCCAAAGTCATAGAATGCATTTCTTTCCTAAGTCGTTTTGAACACTAAAAAACAACTGAACAATACAAAGAAAATATTTATATAGACTGTTAAAAGTTGGTAATTTTATATTGTTAAATAAATTAAGAACGAAAGACAATTTTCGGCTGAAAAAATGATTTATTCATTTCAGTCATCGATTTAAATGTTTATTTTACATGCTCAAATATGCCTAGTATAGTTTCGATAGTACTCTTTTATTTGATTTGTTGATAGAGTTAAACTTGCTTTAGTCTGGTGACTGGTACTTTTTATATTTTGTTTATAGGGATCGAAAAATTTGATTGTTATATCCAGGCTCGTTATAGGGGGATTTTACTACTGAATAGTATTCCAAATAAAAACAATTAAATTGTTGTACAATGCTAACCTATTTCTCAAAAATGAAAATATGAAAGATGCACAAAACCCACTGGAATGAAACCCGGTTTATGCGCTACACATTATCTCGCAAAGCCAGTAGACAAGAACAGCAGGCAAGTGCAAGCATAGCATTAATTACCCATGAACTTAAGACGGCGGTCCTGCTCGACAAGATGATGCGCTCTGTCGACAATCTGCACAACCGCCTGTGCAAACCCGACATCACTCGGTGACCGAGTTGTAGGGAATCTAGAGTGGCCCGCGGTGGTGCCACCGCTACTGGTAGTGCTGGCAGCAGCGGTGGTGGTCGAGATG
Source organism: Coelogynopora nodosa (assembly GCA_034780555.1). Lineage (NCBI taxonomy): Eukaryota > Metazoa > Platyhelminthes > Proseriata > Coelogynoporidae > Coelogynopora > Coelogynopora nodosa. Next base: position 25,587 of record JAUZND010005487.1, read on the forward strand.
GTCGGTGGTGCTCGCTCCCCACTGAAATAGTTGGTTGGCAGATGCCAGCGTCGCCGAGGCTGCTGTTGATACTGCTGTCCTCCTCTCATCGCCGTCGCCGCCGCTGTATCGCTGGAGACACTGCTGCCCAAGACGGACTGGACGCTCGGCTGGTGTTGGTGTGCTGCTGCCGGCTGGGACTGGGTTGTGTTGGTGTTAGGGCTTCTGCGACCGGACTTGTCAACTGAGTAGTCCTGTAAGTTGAACATTTCGGGGAGACAATGAGGCAGGCTTTCTGTAACATGTGACTAAGTTGGATAGTTTAATCAGACAATATGTCCGAACATATAAATGTGTGAATCTTCTGACCATTTGGAAGAATAACATTACATATTGCTTCAAGTGATACGTAATACTTCCTTAGAGGGGACCAATAGGATTTAATACTTCCTAGTTATAAAACTAGCCGACATTTAATATACGAATAGAATTTTATTAATTAAAAAAAATTAAATAAATATTATATGAAGCACATGTTTATTCATATCTATCATGATTTTCAGCATCATGGAATTTCAAAAGTATTTTATACTTCCAAGTGACTAATTGAAAGGTTAAAATTGGAAATACATCTAATTAGAATAAGTATACTATACATAAAAAATCTGCCTACAATATGTAAATGCATGTTTTTCTTGAATTTAAAAAAACATTATACACAGAAAGTTGTTTACCACATATTCATTTCCTTTTAATCTTTTCATTCATAAAGTAAAATTTATTTTCATTTAATCTATTTTGACGGTTTTTATTATGTAAATGTTATGTTATCTTTGTGTTGTCTCTCTCATATATTCCTCACAGTGATCTAAGTAGACATAAAGCTCAAGAAAAAAAATATGTTTAACCTTTTTTTATTGTAGTTACTTTCATATTATGCATACTAAATTGAATTTGTCAATACGAAAGTGCAGCAAATGGAAATGACTCTGATTATACTAAAGACGTCATAAGGCAAAATTATTTCTATAGTAGTATTTTTTCTTAATATTGATAAAGTCAATCAACTTATAATAAGCAGTACCTACATCTATACTAGTACTATAGGAAGGGTGGATTCGGCCCCACCACTTGACATTTGACTATGGTACTTGACCTTTATCTCCCCCCCTACCCCCAACCATTTATGTTTATATTTTTACGATCGGGATCATTATGAATAGATCATAAGTGACCCAAAATCTTTCATTGGGTATATCTTTTTAGGGTAATGACCTATGGCAACCAAAGTTGGTATGATGACTCACAAATATAAGATTACTATTGTGTATATAACCCTACATATTTAAATTAGTGTCTAATTACATTATAATGTTATTATTTAACTATAAATATTGATTTTGGAATATTTTTAAAATCTTGGAAGAAAATTTACGTCATCTTGACGTCATTTTTGTTTTTAGCCTATAACTTTTGATGTTTACAACTTATGACAACCAAACTTGGTATGATGACGCACTAACATAAGCCAAATTATTTATACTTACTTAATTTATTTTGTAAGTAGTATGAAAAATTCATAAAAAGATGATGAGGCATCATACCTAGTTTGGTTGTCATAAGTTGAAAAACATCAAAAGTTATAGGCTAAAAAACAAAAGTGACTATAATTCCAATATTTATATTTATGAAATAAATAGAAATTTGGCTACAATTTCATTTATCAAAATATTAAAAAAATCATATGGCTACAATGCAACGTATTGGGAAAATCAATAATTGTAGTTGAATGAACGATTACTACTTACTATTAGGTTATCTCTGATAAATTTGTAAGTAGTAAAAATCAAGCTGATTGAACTAGACTTTGTCAGAATCCTCATTGAAATCATCGGGCAATATGGCCGCCATAATACATCACAATCGTAAAAATCAATATGAAAATGTTATTACTTACAACAACAAAAAGTAAGTAGTATAGACGACTTGTCTTATGCTGGTGAGTAATCTTATCAAGTTTGGTTGTCATAAGTTGTAAACATCAAAAGTAATAGGCTAAAAACAAAAGTGACTATAATTTAATTATAAAATAAATATAAACTTAATTTTTTTAACTCTGTCAAATTAACACTGACTTATAGTTAAACACAAGTCTATCTATTTAATTTTATTTTATTATATAACAAAATATTGATTTAATCAGCAGTAAATTACTAAAATGTTTATAACTTCGTTAAATTTCAACCGATTTTCAAAAAATTTACACTAACTCATAGCTATTCTGTATGTCCATCTAATTAATTTAATTTTACTATATATACATTTTTAAAATAATTTTTAAATTTTTTTACACTACTTACAAAAAATATTTAAGTAGTATAAACGATTTAGCTTATGTTGGTGATTCCATCAAAATTTATAGGCTAAAAACAAAAATGACATCATTAATGATATCATTTTTCGTCTAATTTTTTTTACAAAATCAATATTTATAATTAAATAATTAGATTATAATGTAATTAGAAACTATTTAAACTTTTTAGGGGTATGTACTACTCACAAATATTTGTAAGTAGTATAAAAATATTTATCTTATATTTGTGAGTCATCATACCAACTTTGGGGGCCATAGTTTACTACCATAAAAAGATATATCCAATGAAAGATTTTGGGTCACTTATGATCCCATTCGTAAAAAAATGGGGGGGATAAAGGTCGAAGGTCAAGTATTATGGTCAAAGGTCAAGTGGTGGGGCTGAATCCACCCTTCCTATACTACTTATACTTAAATATTATCCAGAAAGTATAAATAAATGCGCGAAGGGGGGAGGTGGGGTATTAAGTGGGTGCCCCAAACAATTCACAAGATGAAGACTGGCTCCACCATTAAAGTGTAACATTTTTAAGCATGTTCAAAAGGAATGTGTAGTACAGCAGGTGACATACAAAACAATTGTCGATATAGTATTATTCATTTTAAGCACATACAAGTTATTTTGAAAATGTCAAATTAAAAACGTTGACGCTGACTATTTTCCTCAACGAATATTTCGGTTTGCAATTTTATGTTTCGAGCGCTTTCATAATTCTAGTTAGACTAAAGAATTATTTAATGGAGTGAATAAATGTTTATTATTGATTAATAAAATGGTTACCTAATATGTCCCGAAAATAATTAATATGGTAAAAATGGTACCTTCGATAACCGCAATAATTCTAACTTTTCAACTAGATTTCATCTTTATGTGCCAATAGGAATAAATTAAGCAATAAATGTATTCTATATTTGCACTTATCGTAATGCACAATACTTTTTATACCATTAAAAATACCAGAAAATCTCAGAAATAACTAACTAAGCGTAAAATGAACGCGCAAAACAATTAATAATTTTGAATCAAATTTTGAATGAAATCAAATCAGAGAACAGCAATATAATAAAATACTTTCATATTTAGTTTAAATTATAGCATAATTAAATCACAAAATCAGCGAATTAAGTAAATTACCAACTACGTACCCCGGCTAGAATAATTGATTGATAACTATCACATATATCAACTAAAATTGGTAAAATAAAAAAATTAAACCACCAATCACCCAAATAAATTATAAATATCACAAATTAGTTTCTGCTCTATCACCATCACCGATACCGAAATGCCACAAAATTCCTAAAAAAATAAGGAAACAATTTCAAACTTTGATAAAACCCGAAGCATTTATTTTACAAAAAAATATAAAAACATACATAAATTGCAAAAACCAAATACCATAAATACAAATACACAATTAAGTGAAAACATTCTCTAAACCACTTAAGTGCAAGACACCAGATTAATCAGGTTGTCAGTAAACAAATCAATTTCCAGTTTCGATGCAGATTTACACTTGTCAATTTTATAGAATCCCGCTTAATTATAGAATACCTAAAAACATTTTTGCTAAGTAAAAAAAAAACTTTTGGTCCAATGAAACAGACACATTTTTTTTAAATTGAAAATTTATACATCAAAGTAATTTAATCAATCTACAAATAAAGTTAATATCTAGTCGCCTACATTTTGCTTGTTGATTCTGATAATTTAAATCGTAGAATTAGTTGGATATCATACATGCTTCATATCAATGCAATGCTTTAAACAACAGAAAACAATGATATTTAGAATAATACTACAATCAATCATGATGAAATCATATTAAACACATGTCTCCTAGTACATTTTCTTGAAGTTTTTAAACATAATAAAAAATGAAGTGATTTTACGTCAGTTACTGCGGAATTGGAATTAAATTTTTTCAAAAAAACAAGACCAGTACATTCGAAAAATCAGTAATTGTTTATTAAACAAATAATGTATATCGCTTTCTGCTTTACTAAATGCTGAAAGGCATTAAACATCACAGAGAACGTCTTTCAGAAATGAGAAAAAACAAGCCACACTTAACCCAGATTATACCGCGGGGAAAGATGCATGGAAGAAGGTTAAAAACATCGTAGCAGAAATAGTATAGAAACCGGCAAACAGAAAGCCTATTTTTTATTGCCTTTCTTTTATTTTTATTACATACACAGGAATCCATAGAAACGTTTTCTATCCTAAACCTCCAACTTCCATGGCTAATTTCTTGTAATAGTTGTACTATGTTTTAAATAATTTAAATAAGTACAAACATTTCTTTAAACATATAAGAGCATATATAAGAGTAAATTGACATTGATAACAATTATAATTATCTTTCTTCTGGTAATGTAATTTAGTAGTTTTTTAAACATTAACTTTTACATTTTGTTTTTTAATGTAACATTCAATGTCATGTTTTATGATTTCTGATTCAGTATCTCACTGGACACGCTTTGACCACATTATACTGCCGCGTATGTAATTTATTTAATAAAAAAACAATAAAAAAGTAAGCTACTATTTTCTTAATATCTGCCTGAATTCTACCTTTTCATTCCGTCCGACGTTCTTGTCTAATTTCTTTACCAAAAAGTTCCCTCCACTAATTATATATAACGGAAAATCAATTTTTTAATGCAGTTAGTTAACTTATAAAATTATTCTCTTTATTATATGGACGGTCCATGCAGAGTTGCTGACTCAAACAGAAAATGTTAAGATATATATATATGTATTATATTGTCCTGCAAATGTGGCTGGCTTTTTGTGAATAAATATTACAATATCATCATCGTTCGCTATTCATATTTTTTGTAGCTATATTGTTGAATACATGGTTCTCCTGGTTCATCTCTAAATTAGGTTTAGATGAAAAAGTCATAAGTGCGATCAGGAGAGGCAGATACAACTACAAGTAATCACTCGATAGTCAAATAAAACATAATAATATAATAAAGTGTTACCTTACTTATTATGTTACTGTATTTTATTTTCCTGGCTACAAAAAAAGAAGAAACGACAAGTGAACGAGAGTTGAACATTAGAATAAGCTGATAACACGAAATGTTCTCATCAACTGTCCAACTTTGTCACAGTCAAGGAAACTATACCTTGTTATTGATTTTGTCCCAAATGTGATGAAATAGCTGAAATCGGTTCCAAAACAGGAAATAAAATGCATCAAACTGGGCCAGTGACCTTGCAGGTGGGGTGCAAGACTTAATATAACATAGATTTATTCAGTAATGTCAGATACTTTAAATCAGGTGGTATGATATATCCAGAATTGCTTTAGTTTCTAATTCAAAAACTAATTAGTTAGTCGATACAAAAAGGTTATAAAAATGCAAAATATAACAAAACAAAACAAACTTTGTTTGATGACATTTAACATATATTTTACAATAAAAACGTGACATTTTCTTTAAAATATTCAGTTGAGCTATCTAAAATTCGGTTATAATCTTATCTTAATATGTTTTTGTTCTATATATATATAACTTAAACACGATAACGAAACACCCACCGGACATACAATTTTGACATCACCCGTCGTGTGACAGACATACCAGCATATAAATAGTATAATACCCACATTTACATAATCTTAATAAATAATTAGTATAGCCTCACAGTTTCCCGCAGACAGAAACAATTATTTTAAGAGATTTTTTTTGGTTTTACTGTTGACATATTCGCAAACATTCAAAATACAGTTTGAATGTTTAAACACACCGCTGAGGGTCCTAAGTCCCGCACCTTATTAATTTTCTACTGTATCTCTTTAAGTCAGCTTCTACTT
>JAUZND010005488.1:0-11184 GCA_034780555.1 Coelogynopora nodosa
CCAAAACAGTCTTCATACAGTCTCTACCAAAACAGTCTTCATACAGTCTCTACCAAAACAGTCTTCATACAGTCTCTTCTACTTTCTCTACCAAAACAGTCTTCTACTCTATCTCTCACAACTCTCTCTACTAAAACAGTCTCCATACTGTCTCTTCTACTTTCTCTACAAAAAAAAGTCTCCATACAGTCTCTTCTATTGTCTCAACCAGAACAATAAAATTAAATTAAGATGATCACTTTATTTTATTAGTGGCATTAATAAATAAAAATTTTATCTCAAAATAAGCAATAATTTGTTGCATTTTACATTTATAAAATATAGACAATACTATATTAACGACATAATTGATTATTGATTAGCAAAAATAACAGACCATATGTATATTCATAAAATAATCAACATGGGGTGATTGTCTTACAGTTTTACAATTTAAGAAATAAATAAACAATACATAAGTAAATACATCAACATATACTAAACGTATTTTACAATTTTACCAAATTCGACAGCATATTTAGTTTTCTTATACATTTATTTATACATTATTCAAAATTAACATGATAATACGGTAATGAGATATGCTATTGGAATCACAATATTATTTTAGTAGAAACACAACTCTCCCATGAAAAGATAAATCTTTAAGTTCAAGACAACAAAACAATATTACACAACACAGATGTTAGTTGGGAACCAGACCATAATAACTCAAATAACAAGTCTCTAAAAAAAAAATTTGAAAATGTATTCAATCATCTTTTGACTCCACCGGAATAAGCTGTAAGGTTTTCGCGGGAGTGTCCGTTGCGGATGTTTCATGGGCAGTATTGTCAATACCTCCATAGGTCGAGTGAGATTTTTCCTCCTCAAGAGGAAGGTAACTGGAGGATGTCTTCGTGGAGGCCTCATCCACATTGCTGTTGTGTATCCCGTAGAAAAGATAAATTAACATTCCTACAGGAGAAACGTAGATTAAAGATGTATTTGGGTATAGCATAAATGTTTATATTATCTATTATAAATTTTAACTACTTTTTTTGCAATGGTTACTTTTTTATTGTCGACCTTGAAAATTAGCTTAAATTTTATCAGTATTTTCATCCTAATTTAAGACCCAACATGCAGGTTGTGAATTTTTTTTATTAAAAAGTCATTAGGATTAAATTCACAAATACACATTTAATTTATATTAGGCATGAATGAGAGTAAAAACTAGCGACAAAGGCATTAATAAAGGTAAGTCATAGAATAGGTCATTCTCTGTCAAAACAATTGAAGGTATATTGTCGAGTACATTCGATTGTAATTGTCTGTCAAATAATTCAAATGTATTGCATTAAAATGCCATCCTCTTGATTAAGAAATTAATAATGAATAATATTTAACAGCTCGGACAAACAAAAATTAATTAATGAAATTTGATGATATTACCTTAGACGAATAATAAAAGGAAAAAGCTTTATTACGGTTAAAGTGTTGTTAACGGTTAATATATATATATGCAGTTTTCATTATCAATAAAACAGATCAATAATGTTTTGAATAAATTGGATTAAATACTATTTTTGGGTCTTGCATAAACTTCATTTGATACATGTGAGTTCAAATTGTCGGACTGTAAAATGGTTTTGTTTTTATTAAGTCTCATTTAAGTAACATTTAAGTCAGATGTTTTGTTTTTTGACGATTACGCTTCTGACTTGAGGTAATATTAGCCGAGAAGAATACTGGTCCTTCAGACTTAATATCCTAGGAATATGATTTTTGGGGTTACGATTTTATGATCACAATCAATGTAAGATATAAAAAAGAGAATGTGGAACACGTCCTCGTGTGGCTTGTAAACAACTTCTATGACGATTGTATAACTGTTATTATTTATAAATAACAGCGTGATCAAGTTCATGCTAATAAATCTAATATAATAAATAAATAAAAAGTAATTTTTTTTCCGATGGGTTTCGCTTTTTGCTTTTCAAGCATTTATTAATTTTTTAAAGAAATTCCTTGAAAAAGCGATACTTGTCGGGAAAAAGTTGCGTTTTTATTATTTTTTATTATATTATATTGTATAACTGTTGCCAAATGTGTGTTATACAATGTCCGTTGACACTGTTTAACCGATAGAATAGGCTACAATACAATACAATAATATTTAATATATGTATTATATATTATATGTATTAGATATTGAAAAACGAATACGAACATTACATTTTTCATATTTACATGTCAACATAATGATGTGCTTGCAAATATTTTTTTATATTTCACCTTTTTAGTCATTTGGTCACATTATCGTGTTGTAATTTAAGTGGGCTATACAGTTACAAACAAATGACAAACAAGCTAAGTTCAATCAAATATTATTATACAATTTCGGATAAAACACAATCATAAAAGTTAGCCATATATAGGAGGGAGGATTCTGATATATTGGCTCACAGACAAAAAATTAGGTAAAATTATGCTATAACAGCTACGACGTCACACATTGATGTTTAATAGTTTTAAATACAACATATTCCTATAGTTTGGGAACATACTTTTATATCTTGGTAATATATTTAAAAGATGAAAACAAATCTTTACAAGTTAATAAACCCACACATTTTAATGAGAACCGGATTCAGGAACAATTTTAAAAATGTTCACCTTATAGAGAGATAAAGAAATTGTTGAAGATGTGGCTTCATAACTAATAATCTACGCCAGTGCTAAAAAAATCATATATTGCATATTAAAAAGCGTAATTACATCACATGTATATCAAACTAACAAAAAGCTGTTTATAATTTTGCGTCACAAATAGAAAGGATTATATAACAACATTTGTTTCATCGGCTAGAACAGTCTCCAGCAAGCCTAGATTTTACTTCGAGTCATTTAAAATATTAATTATTTTATCATAAGAAACGACATATACATTAATGTCTTAAGCTACTTGACTGTAATGAACTCCCTATAAGAAAACATAATCTGAAAACAATAGTTATATATATATGTAGCAGTATTTTAATACCAGTATTATAACCATAATAAGATTTATTATATATTTACAAAACGACTAAATTGTACAAACACTATCTAAAACATTTTAAAAGTGTGAAATGAACACATGTATATTTTAATAAAGAGTAACGCTACATAGTTAACTAGTTGAACGAGTAAGTTTTTTTTTAATGTGTTCACAGTAATCAATAATTCTACTGTTAGCTTATAATGAGTTCCAATGTTGGGGAGAGAAAGCACTTATAGTACATATATACATATACACACAAGGTTAATTGCTCCTATAACAGCGTTACATTTAATTAATATACTTGTAGAAACATTTCAGGCAAAATTTGAAAGTACCATTCATGTATATACGTAATGTCAGCGTTGCAAAGAAAACTAAGATTGTGTAATGTACGAGCATGATCATTTTGTTCACGTCCCCATCATTTGCGATAATAAAATTGCGACCATCTGTGGTCTGCGCACATTCACACCTCAAGTCAACATCTGCACGCGTGGGAGGGAGTGCAGGTAGTCGACTGGATCTTGCTCTGTACAAGGAACATCTGCGTTTGGAAAATGAGGGCATTGTATCCATTACTTCCTCACTGTCCATATCAAACGCTTCAAATGCCTCCCTGTATAGACTAGCTTCATAGGCAAAAAGTGATTGCATTCTGCTAACAGTTGGGCTGATTCAGTTGCTTTTTCAATTATACAATTTTGCCTTGCTCTGGTGAATGGATATGTGTCCCTCTAGACTGTAAAATAATTCTCAATTATGAGTAATTGCTGTTGTTTTACAGTTAATGTGCAAGTATTTCCAGTATGTTTTCTCATTTCGATGTTAGTTTATGCGCAAAGGATAACTGTTGAGGCATAAAATATCTCCTCCTTTTCTCGATTAAATAAAATCCACTTCAATTTCGACAAGTATTAAACTGATGCATAAATGCAAACTTTCACTATTTATACTATTTACACTCTGTATCCATCTATATATTTTTTATATTACGACATTACGTCATTACTTTGAAAGTAAGGCTTACTACTACATGAGGTGTATAATAATATAATAAAATGTACTACAATAGGTGTATAATAATAGGAAGGTGTAGTGAGATAAGGTGTAGTGATACATACCTATATATCGGATGTGTGTATGTAAGCTTTTAATTAATTGATTATTATTATTATTAAATAATTATTCATTAAGCAATAAAGTTTTAATCTACTCTTGCCGCAATCGATCTGATAACTGCCGTTGTTGAATTTGTTCATTTGCCGCTTTTGATTTGGTTTTTCTATATTTGAAATCATAGATGCCGTTGTTCAAACTTAATTGCCGTATTTGAAATGATAGTGCCGTTATTTAAGTGGTAACTGCCGCTGTTGAACGAAAAAACCTGTAGTAAAATTATTTTTTATTCACTTTTAAATCTTTGAAATTGTAAAAAACCTAAAATATTAATGATCGATTATATTTCATTTTATAAAGTTTATTCTTAAAATTCGAATGCTTATATCTGAATTATACATGCTTCATACAAACCCACTCTCACCTGCCATATATTTGAAAGTCACCCTTTTATCCTAATTAAACTAAGCAGGTGCAATTCCCAGGGAGGGTAAGGTACAAGTATCCATGAATTTCCTACAAAGTACTATAAATATATCAAAGAAATGAAAAAAACAGTTCGGACAAAATCATTAATTTCCCTATACAAATCTTGCCCACTAAAGTCAAAAAACATAATTATTTGGTTGAATTAAAGAAGAAGAAAAAAAAGCCCAGACAACAGCACAGCACAGCATACCTCAAATTGATCCTAGGATTGAGCCAGCGCGGTGCATTGTCGTTCAAGTCGGCGACATACACCCGCAGGTTGATCACCCGGTAGAAGCGGCCGCCCCCTCCGCGGACGGTCACACTGACCGGGATGTAGCACTCGCCGGGTAGCCGGGAACAGCAGGTCTTCACCCGCTCCTCGCACAGCCGGTCGCGGTCGATGCGGTGGGAGACGGAGAGGTGGTCGCTGTCGGGCCGGATCTTGAAGTAGCGCTGCCGCCCGACGATGGAGAAGCGGAGGGGCTGGTCGCGGACGTTGTTAGGGGAGAGGAGAGAGGAGTTGACGACGGTATACTCAGAGTCACCTCTAGAAATGGCTGTGCTACAACCTTTACTATGGCTAGCTCAGTCGGTAGAGCACGAGACTCTTAATCTCGGGGTCGTGGGTTCGAGCCCCACGTTGGGCTTTATTTTTTCTAATGCAAAATCTTACAATACCATAATAAATAAATCTGTTTTAAAATTTATTAAATGTTTTTCTTTAATTAATTTTAAAAACTATTTTTTGTATATATTTACTTTGTTGTTGAAATATTCGCTAAAGAACAGCCAAGCTTTCCAAACTGTTTTTTTAAATATAATTATTTTAACTTCATTTCAAGTGGTTTTGATTATTTCTAAATTGTTAAAAAGTTGTGCGCAGTGCTTTTTTATGGCATTACAACTGAGTGCACATATTAACCAAGATTGAAGATTAAGGCGGCTATTTGTTTTTAAAATGAATTAATTATTGCTTGATATATATTTATTAATTTAATTACCTACTTAACTATGTAAGTTTAAATTGTACAAATTATGTAAAAAAAATAAAAGGCCTAACGTGGAGCCCGTGCTCTATAACTCACTGAGCTAGCCGGGTTGTTTCCAGTTTCTTCAGTCATCTTTGCTCTAAAAACACGGTAAATAGTGCTGACTAAAGCTATGTTTAGTACGAGTACATCATGTTGTATTAATTAAACAGTTTATTGAAAAAATAACTCAAAAAAAGATGTTATTTATTACATAATATTTCATTCTATTATTAATTAGTCGATCTTATGTATATTATGAAACTATGTATAGTCATATTGTTTTATTGTAAATTGAAGTTATTTGTTTTTTCCAAAATAATTAAAAAATATAAATTATAATATTTTATTAATAACAGCCCGGCTAGCTCAGTCGGTAGAGCACGAGACTCTTAATCTCGGGGTCGTGGGTTCGAGCCCCACGTTGGGCTTTCTGTTTTTATTAAGTTTTTGATTCTTTAAAAATTAACTGAACTTTCGGAAATAGTCTATATATATAATATATATAGTCTTCTTAATTTAATCTTCTAATATAGTCTTTTTTTAACCTAGGAAGTGATAGTTTTAAAATTTCTACAGATGTTTTTTTCATATTGTTTCAATGAATACCTCGAATCACAGCGATTATAAATATTTTATTTATGTAATTATTTTGAATATTCATTTAATGTTATTTTTACAATTTATTTGAAATACGCTAATTGAAAAATAAATTCTTTAAATAAAAATAATTAATGTAAAAAGATGCGCCGGCCGGGAATCGAACCCGGGCCGCCCGCGTGGCAGGCGAGCATTCTACCACTGAACCACCGGCGCTCATGTCCACAGCTAGCTCAGTGACAACTGTCATCATTGGAGTGGGTCGTCTTCGTCCGATTCAACACAACATAGAATCAGAATAACGTCAAATATGCCACAAATAACAGAATCAGTAACTATAACTGTTACAATAAAATATCAATCACTTATTGTTGACCATAATTGTAAAGTTAGTATTGATGCCCCCCCTAGCTAACTGTATATTTTGATTTGATATTATATCCGCCTAATCTATTTTTATAAAGAATTGAAAAATAGCCTCTTTTAGTACATTGTAGTTTTTAGCACCAATCTATTGATTATAAAAATATGTTGATCTAGACAAAATTATTAAGTAAATATAATGTTACTATGTTAAATACTATGTTACTAAAAAAAATTAAAAGAAAAATAGTTGTAATTTATGCTTTATATTTCGTTGTAAAAATAACCTATTTACATAATATATAATAAATTTAACGCGAGTTAGATTGCGTGTGGAAGAATATAGTATATAATCGATAAATGTTCTGAGTTGGAGGAGAGTACAAATCAATAATGTTAACATACACAGGCACAACACAATATATTATAATGTACTAGGTTGAGTACACACGTATAATTACCATGCAAATGTAGATATGCAGAGCATATATTGTAACTTAGTAGGTTATTACGGGAGTAAACAATGGTTGTGAGTTGAAGGTTTTAAACAGTTTAGAAAGATTGAATAAAATCAAATCTAGAGAACTATTCATTCAGATAATTATTTTTATCTTAGTATTAGGTTCCTTCTATTAGTATATTATATTAGTATTTACACAAATAACTAGAAAATCTGAACAACGGTAGGGCCTATTTGGCGAGTTAAAAGGGGAGTTCTCCAAACTGGGTTACTTCAAACTGGTTGTTTACATTCCCGATTGTCTGTTCTTTATCAGGAAGACCTCTTTAGCTCGTAGTTAAAGTGAGATGTAGTGAGATCTGTGCTAACTGATAAATATAGAACAATACTGGCTATTGTAGCACAGTTCTTTGGTTCTTTGATATGGATTTGACGGATATATAAGTAACCGCATATATAAGTAACATTTTCTCCTGTGACAGATCCGATCGTTTTTAATCGGACAGTTTGTGAGGCAAGGTGCAGGGATTTGTCGGGCTTGTCTCAAAAAACTGTTGCGATGTACGATTCGAAAGGGAGTTTCTAAAGTCTTCTAAAGTTAGCTTTAAATTGATTGTCAGTTAAATGATTTTATTAAAAGATGTTTTTGTAGGGTTTTTCTGTTCCTGTGATCTCTGATTAATCGCGAATTTCTAATTTTATTCTATTTCCCGAATAATAAATTATATGTATTAAATTCATATATTTATAAATAAATCTTACTAGTATTAAACAATTTCCATGTTATATATTTTAATTTTATCCTTTCCCCCCTTGGGCTACTTTGGCCCGTAATAGTTGCTGGTCGAAAATTAATCGTTTATACATTTTCATCCCATTTAAATTTAAATATGAATGTGAAGTTAGTGTACATACTGTATATATTTGATTTTTGTCGCTTTTATTGATTTCGTGATAAATTATATAATTATAGGTTGTATAGACTCAACTGGTCAATTATTTCATTGAATTATCTCTTGAAGAGCTTCAACCAGTATTTGGCATAACTTATGTATAAATGCTTAACGTTATTCAGTTGTTTTTATTGGTGATAATCACGGAACAATTTGTAAAAGTTTTTTGGGGAATATTTGCATATTGTGATATTTATTTGGTTCATTTATTGATGACATTGTGGGTAAACATCGATTAAAAGTCAATTAGGTACTTATTCAATGATTTTTCCACTCACAAATGTGTTTTGGGCTATTTGGAAAGTTTCCAGTTTCTTCAGTCATCTTTGCTCTAAAAACACGATAAATAGTGCTGACTAAAGCCATGTTTAGTAAGAGTACAATTAAACAGTTTATTGAAAAGTAACTCAAGAAAAAGATCTTATTTACTACATAATATTTCATTGTATTATTAATTAGTATTATGTATATTATGAAACTATGTATGTTAGTCATATTATTTTATTGTAAATTGGTTATTTATTTTTTGCAAAATTATAATATTTTATTAATAACAGCCTGGCTAGCTCAGTCGGTAGAGCACGAGACTCTTAATCTCGGGGTCGTGGGTTCGAGCCCCACGTTGGGCTTTCTTTTTTGATTAAGTTTTTAATTCTTTAAAAATTAACTGAACTTTCTGAAATAGGATAATATATTTTTTGACCGTCGATGTGATAGTTGTAATATTTCTACAAAATGCTTTTTTTATACTGTGTCAGTGAATAGGCCTACCTCAGTCTGCGTCCTATTCAGCACAACATGGAATCAGAATAACGTCACTATAACTGTTACATGAAAATATCAATCACTTATTGTTGACCATAATTGTAAAGTTAGTAGCCTATTGATGCCCCCCTAGCTAACTGTATATTTTGATTTGATATTATATCGAAGGTCCGATGATATGACTATACGATTTTATGAAATTTATAAAGATGAAGTTAAATGAAGATGTCAAAAATAGATTAAAAATATTTGTGAAATCAATATATTTTTATATTGTTCAATGTGCTTTTCATAAAAAAGTAATAAAATATACTACGGCAAAAATATGTTACAATTTTTTTTATTCTTCCATTAAGATTTAAACTAATCAGTTTTATAATTATTTAACAAATTTCGTGGTAAAATAATTGAATAAATTTTGAAAAATTTAATAAAATCCTTTTGAAGCTACAGGTTATCTGAAAGTTAAAAAAGTATGTATTTTTAGAATTGTGATAAATAGCCCTATTGTGATTAATGTATATTCGTATAAATGTAATTTAATACCAGTATAGATATGTAACAACATGTAAAACATGTAATAACAAAAGAAATTAATATCATAACTTGATGTAATTATAAATTATTTTTACTACATTTAAAATAAAAAAATAGACAGCCCGAACAGGGGCTCGAACCCTGGACCCTCAGGTTAAAAGCCTGATGCTCTACCGACTGAGCTACCCGGGCTACACTAAACTTAAAGATTAACCGTGTTACAATTACTATATATAACTATATATAATGACATTATTGAAAACATATGAACAGACATGGCTGATATATACAATAAAATGATCAAAGTATTATTATTTTCGAAATGAGTAGGGCACTATTGTATCCGCTTTATTTATCTCAGGCGCGCAGATAGAGGGGTTTCCAAGGTGCCCGGAAACCCCTTTTCTACAGCCGGCACCTTTTTTTCATGTTGCTACAAAAAATATCTTTACGCTTCTTAAGTAGATTAAGATGGCGTCCTTTTCTGAAATTTACAATCCCTACTTGAAAATTCCTTTCTGCGCGCCTGTATCTCCTTATGTTTTTGAGATCAGAGAATAAAATATCATATTAATAAACAATATTGTAAAATATTCAATAATAATAGTAGGCCTAAATTAGTAATAACATACATTTTACATAAATAAATATATGTGCACCGTAATTTAAATCCGAGGGAATTATTGTTTGCTCGAAAACTATTTTCTAGTCTGCATTTTAGTTCGTCATTTAGACGTTGTGCCCTAAATAATATGCTAGATGTCGTTTATGTAGCAGTTCCGATGTCTCAGAACGATCAACTTCTCTTTTTATTTAAAAATATTTATATAAAGCAGAACTGAACATACAAATAATCTTGAATGTTGCGTTATTTTATTTTTACTTTGTATTTTCATGATCAAGCAATTTGTCCCGACTGTAATCTTTTTAAAGTAGCCATTGTACTTGAACATACATAGCCTATATGTAATCTGTAATTTGTTTAATGTGGTGCCATTTACATTTCTTAACTGCTCGTTCTATTTGAAGTTGTACTTGTTGAAGAATAATTTCGTTCAACATTTTTTTAATAAAACTTATGTTAACGTTTTTAAATAAAATTTCTATTAAATTATTGTTAAAAATAACATTTGTATGCTACGCAAAATATTTCAATTTCCTTATACGGACTAATTAGTGAAAAGATATGACGTCATCATTCAAACATCTAAAGTACTTGTATTTTATACTTTGTATATATATATTTTTTACTTTGACATTGATAAACTTAAATAGTGGGAATAAAAGGATTTCATGACATAATCCCATTTTAAAGATCATCACTATATATCTAGAGCAATGACATTGGAATAGGTTGTCACTTAAATGCGGAATAAAAACCGGATGAATAAATAACTAGTTTTCAAGGTCGGCATTAAAAAAAGTAACAAAGATAAACAAACAATTTCAATTTAAAGAATGTCATAATTACATTATTTATAATTATTTTATTTGTATATTTTCAGAATTAATTAAAATTTTGACCGTTTTTATCAACATTCTAAAATCCCTTACGTTTGTTTTTAATAATTAATTTGAATATTTTGAAATGTATTTTGTTTAATTTAGATACGATTGCATTGACGACTTTGAAAAATAAGTTAAATTTCCTTCAAATTTGTCCTCCGGTTTTTCCCCCAGATTTAAGTTACAATCATTGGAATAATAACTACACGTGTATGTTATTCCAATGTCTTTGCTATAAATGCTTTAACCATATACAACAGCCTGGCTAGCTCAGTCGGTAGAGCCCACGTTGGGCTTTCTTTTTTGATTAAGTTTTTAATTCTTTAAAAATTAACTGAACTTTCTGAAATAGGATAATAT
>JAUZND010005489.1:0-11184 GCA_034780555.1 Coelogynopora nodosa
TCAATGTCTTTGCGATATATTGATTTATAAAGGCGAGTGGGCTGTGAAAAATTTGATAACTTATTAAAATGGGCCCCTTGAAGCTGTGCCCCCCACCCCCCCAGCAAAATTACGTTCCTACGGGCCTGCTTCCTATTTACTAAAGAGGAAAGTGAAACAAAGATGTCACGAATAATATTTCGTGTACTGTGTGCCCGTGAGTAAATATTGAATTGACAAATTACCCAGAGACATGTTATGCTGATTTTTGTAACTAGTTGTAGTTGAGTTTATACAATACAGTGTATTATACCTAAATTTTCTGAAATTATGCATTATAATTGATATTGTCTTTTTACATAAATAAAACAAAAAAACGATTCTTTCAAAAATATTCATGTATTGGGTACCTACATTGAGGGCTATATTTGAAGGCCAAAAGTCTTAAATATATTTAAAAAATTAGTATCACTGAACTCGCCACAAAATTCTGATTGAAATCATTGCCATTAATAATTATTTTGAACCCCCTACTTCACGTTCACTGAACTGAGGAGGGTCCCTTGGACCCCCCACTCAGTATATGGAGGGTTAATTCGTATCCTGATTGGTTTTTCCGAGTAAATTACGTCGCACCACAGTACTATGATTACATTTTCTAATTAAATTTTACTAATTTGCATTGTATAAAACTAAACGGCATATTAGCTCGCAAAGGGGGGTATATAACGTTACAGACACTTCCAGTCAATCACCATCAATGCATCTTGTTGTACCCTCCATTCACGCCGTGAGATCCATATCAGAAGCCGTGTGAAGTGCACGTATATAATACCGTCTGCATATGATTTCATTGCCAGGAATCCATCATCCAGCCGCCTTAAATAAAAGCATATATGGTTACGAAATCGGAACTTCGCTGAACTACTTGAATGGTCCCATATATGTATGATACAACGTGAGGCTTATAGTCTGTCTTGACCTTCTTGAGTACCTCCAATGTGTGCATAATCGGTGCATTTCAAGGTCCAAATCAGCTATATAATATCCTCCGCTTGACTGCACCAGTCATTGCTGTATAATGCTATAAACTGGATTGTTAATGTGTTGTGATTGTGAAAGCCTAGATCTATTTCTCGTTAGGCCTCCTGCTATGAATATAGGTTGACGTTAACGCTGTTCGAATGATGTCATCCATCCATGTTGTAGTTGACAGAACTGACACTTGACAAAAAAATTGATAATTGAAGCAACATTACTATTAATATACTGTGAATCGTTATTGATGTCAACATTTAGTTGTATAGTTTATAGGTGTGTCACAGGTTCAGCTGTTTTTTTTATCAATGATTGACATGATACACTTGAATTGAAAAAAATTAATTAGAAAGTTGTTACGGAAACGTTATGGGAAATGGTTCTGTACACAATTTCATTTCAAATATTTACCCAAAAATATAATTTTATGATCTTTATCAAATTTCATATCCGGGTGAAAGCATCTAGTTATGCAAATTTACGTTGAATTTGTTATGCAAAGTATCATTATAGTTACTGTTATAAGTATATAATCAAAATATATGTTTAGAATTGATCCACAACTTAATTTAATTGCTTATATACCATAACTATATTACTATGTTTAGGTTATATATTAATTTTCAGATCTAATCAGTGGTGCATCCCAAACCAAATTTTTTTATATTGTGTCAGTATAGTAAAACATCAGGGGTTGAAAGTTGAATTTTTGCGTGCCAGTTTTAATCGTTCGTTTCAACTTGGATACTTACCAGATTTCACTCGAATCAGACGATGAGGGTTGAGGGTGGTTACACCCCCTCTGCCAAAGTCAATATTGTGTAAATGTAATAGAAAAGTTAATCAATTCGAAAATTTCTTTTAAATTTAGTTATGAAAACAGTATTCCTACGCCTCAGGGAATAATAGTTTCCTAGCCATTTAAAAAAAACATTTTAAAGCCCATTTTAGTAAGAAAAAACTGATGACACTTTATAATTTTTTAAATTAAAATACCTAAATTATACGGTATTATAATGTAGCACAGCTCAAATAATATATATGTTTGATTTATACCCTTACATCTTATGTTATTGTCTGTTATTGTTGTTGTAGATTTCTTTCGTGATAACGTCTTCAACGAAAATTTAGTCACTATACATATATAATATATTCGCATTGAACTAACTAGATTTAAATCTATATATAATTCCGAGGAAATGTATGGAATTATAACGAAAAATAAATGAATTTAAGAAGTTCTGAAACAATGAACTGAAATTATATGTACGAACTGAACTATGTTATTTTTATATATAAAATTAATTTATTTTATGTATATTCAGTACGTGTAAAAATTGGAGTATATACATGTGTATATTTACATTTTTAGGTAGTATAAAATCAACATATTTTAGGGTTATATATACATATGTTAATTGTTTTATGTTAATAGCAAGATTTTAAGTTAAATATTTTATAGGTTAATATTATGTTGAAAGTTAAATTATGTATTGTAACTATTTCCTTATGTTGCTGGTGTTGTGACTCTTATTTATTTGCCTTTTTAAATATAATTTTTATTCCTTATGACTTAAGTATTATATAATCTTTTTTTATTGTAGAGTATAATCTTCTTTTTTGAAGAAAGTTCATTTTCAATGTACATATTGTCACATTAATTAAGTAAATAAAAAACATCTAATAGCTGTATAATCTAGCAGTTATTTATAATAAGTATATTTTATATATAAATTGCTAGAAATATTTGGATAAAATGTACGACATTTCTTTTCTTGTTTAATTTGAATTCTTTACTTTTATCGTATTTTACATAGCTGCAAATTGCAAGCTTATATGCCAACCGCTATCAATAAGTGATTAGGAAGAAACTTGTGAAAAGTATTTCTGATCTGCGATTCGGGGCACGCTTGATGTGGCCCAGCAGCAGGCCAAATAGCAGGCCAGCTTCCATCCTGATTAGACACTAAAGCCTACGTGGGCTGGCTTCGTTTCTTGCGGAGGACTCCCCCCGACTAACTCATTACTGGTGGTATATAGAGATAGATTGGGCAGGAAATTCCCGAACTGTTTCGTCGAGCATTTGAACGGTATATATAGACGCAGAATGCTGAGGCGTGGACGTCATCATCACCTTATTCGCCAGGTTTAGTTCTGTTATCAGAAAGGAAAACGTACTGTAAAATGGTGGTACTGGCAAAAAAAAATGAATAGCAATAGCTCAGGAATCCTATTGGCATATTTTTACGCTTGCTTCATGTTATTAAATAGGACTAATTTCTTGTGGTCTATAGCATATTTGTAATTTCGCTCAATTTTATTTTGAACTCTCATATAAAGGGGGGATCTCCTTTCACCGTTGACTTATTTATCTGCTTGGTTCCACGTCAAGTCTACACTATACTGAGTGCCAATCAAATAACAATATTAGCAGAATAGAAAATCACTGTTTAAGTGGACATTTTGGAATGTTGTTCAGGGCGAATCTTCTTCCACCCGATTAAAACCTTCTTTTGTTCAGGGGCAAAGCCTACGCTCAGAACGACTCTATGCTTGATTGACCACGTTAGCCAATCATTGTCTCTCCAATCAGCCGACTTCCTTTTTTTACGTTTTGACCACAAAGTATCGCAAATCATAACATAGAGCTCTTCTTCTTAACACAAATTGAACTGTAGTGGATTTGTAAAGTGGTCGTCGTTGACAGAATTTAGAAATTGTGAAAGTTTTTGTGGTTGTATTCGGAGTGAATCATTCACAAATAATTGTCGGATTTAAAAAAAAGAGTTTTGCTCAATCTTAACATGTCGCACTTTAAAATCTTGGATTACCGACGTGTTTTAATTCTCAGCATTGTTTTATCTCATTATTTTGGAATTCATGTTCGTGCTTCATACTGGTAAGTTTGTCTGATGGGTCAACGTGAATACTGTTTTCTAAATTGCTCACTGTTTAAAATCACGAGTTCAGAACTAAGAAAGTTAGAATTTAAATATATATAATTTTATAATCTGCTCGAATGTTGAAGGTACCTTATCAATATTTATCGTTTGAAACTTTTGTTTTATGTTAGTTGAATATAATGTGTATTACCATTGTTGGTTAAATCAAATGTAAAATGCTAAATTATAAATCTTTCTATTGACGGATCTCAAAATTATTGCCTGAAGTTCTTTTTTATTCACGTAAAACAAAAAACTTCTTTAGCCCGTTTCAAATGTTGATGCCCTTATATATACTGTAGTGTAAATGTTGCTATGATCTATCATGATATGTGTACAAATTCAAAGTAGTAGACATAAGTTGTTTCGTATATATATACTTTTTCGATTTACGCCATATATTTTTTCTTAACAATGTCTGTTTCAATTACTTTTTTTTCCATTAATAACTAATATTATTTGTAACTTTAAAAAAAGATTTTTAGCCGTCGATCATATTTTGTTTTGCTTAAAAATTTTATTAATAAATTTTAAATAATTATATAGTATAGATTAAATAGTCCAAAAAAAAGTTTCTGTTAATAACAGTAAAACCATAGAAAAACTTAGAATTTATTTATTATTATGTGTAACGAAATCTCCTAAATACCATCGGAAATAATACATAGCTTTTATAATTATTTGTTTTAATAAATAATTAATCAATACACTTTTTTCATAATTTTAGTTTTATCAAAAATTATAATGTGACCTAATAAAATGAATGTAATAATATGTTTCGTTATCATGTTTAAAAGATTAATTACAAATAACAATATTTTCTCCGAGAAGTTCCGATAATTTTTAGAAAAATAAAATTAGTTTTGTTTGAAAAACTAAACAAATGATTATTTTGCAGCTTACACCCTAGAAAATTGTATATTTAGCCTGTGTAAAAACCCATACAAAGCCCTTAAAAACTGTACTTGTTTTTATACTGTATTGCTTTAATAGTCTAATAATAACAATAGTATCATTGCTATTATTTATCAATAGGAATTATAATTCATCATCGTGTTAGCTTCATCTTACATATATCATCAAATGATTGATGCGACTAATATTGAAAATATAATTTTAAAGCATCTGAATTTAATTTCCGAAGTTTACCAATCTGCATCCATCAAATTGGTCTATCTATATATTTTGTTGAAGTATTAGTTCCTTAAAATAAAGGAACATGTGATTTGGACAGGTTACCAATAGTTACCAATAGTGTTACCAATTGTTACCAAGTGTTACCAAGTGTTACCAAGTTACCAAGTGTTACCAATAGTTACATGAAAATTAGGCTAATATAGGTGTGCTCTATCTATAGAATTATTCTCCCTTTCACTCAACCTAGATATCGTATACACATTTATACTTATTAATATATATATATATTATAAATGACTATTTATACCTGTAATGGTAACAAAATAATTAACCATAATAATAAAAAAATCATTAAATTCCACTAAAATGCATAACTGTGTAAATATTAAGGTATGGTGTCTTATGATAATAATATATTAATGACTTGTGACTATAATTCATTGTAAAAAAAGTACAAAACAACAATTTATTTTATAAAAAGAATGTATTCTTATATTGTAAGTAGTATATTGCTTACATATATGTAACATTTTCAATATCAGTTTTAAATTGTGAACCGCCATGATAATTATCATCGTAGGACGGATGATGCCAAGCGGAGGATAGGGGAAATCGGGAACAATTTACTCATCTGAATCACTGAAATGTTCAGGCATCTTTATCTAGCTATGTAGTACTTTTAAAAAGATCTAATTGTAGGCTTTTCTGGACATTATTTATGTTTTATGTATAATTATTTTGCACGGAGATGCCATTTAAAGAATGTGTTTGATATAAATTTAAAACATGTTATAATTGTGATCTACTATCTACTTCATATTTATACTAATATATGACAACTTTAGCCTATACTATATGTGGTATAGTGCTGACTATATATATCTAGACTGACCTAATAAATAAAGTTGTATATATTACTATATTTATTGGGAACTATATGATTGATAGCCGAAAGTATAGGTCTGTCTTCGACAGTTTAACCATTTTAGCTTTTTGTTTTATAAAATATACTGCCTATTTTGTTGTTTTTATCAATTATTTCAAACAACTCCATTATGTTCTTTTTCAATTACAATCGACGTAAAAATATGGGTATTTATTACTACACTCCCCCCCCCCGTAATACAATGGTCCTTCTGCTAATTACCTATTTCAGATAGTTGTACGATATACTTACCTACCGGGTAGATTTAGTAATACCTGCAGAGTCTTATTAGCCGATTAATCTCATTTGTCTGTTTGTTGTTCGGCTGATAGACTCTTTAATTGCTGGCTGGCTTATTAGTGGTAATTATGATATGCTATAGCGGCTATAAACAGTGTACTCAACTGAGCAATTATGAAGTGCGTTCTTAAAAATATTTCATCTCGATCATCGAGAAGCACTTTTTACTCCACAAAAAGAAATCAAAATGGACAACAATATATAAAATATGTATAAAAAAGTATTTATTAGATATTTTATAGAATAGGTACTTTTTATTATTCACTTTTTGTAAAAGATGAACTTCTGGTTTTGTCTTAAATAATATTTTAGTGGGATTTTCTTATATTGTATATAGCAATATCAGTAAATATCGACTTGTGTAGCCCTATATTTTGTCCCTGTATATGCTGATGTATCATGCATGCTATACATTAACAACATATTTTTCAGCAATTTGTGTATTTCATTCATATATTATTTCAGTCATGTTTTAATATTATCATTATGCCGAATTATATTTACTTAGTTCTAAATTTTAAAATGTATTTTAATAATTCAATTAATTTGCTAGACTCGTAACTACGCTAAACCTACATCGACCTTGTACAATTTGGTGAACTTTTAAATATTAGTTATATCATTGAATAAATGAAATTTTAAAAATTCTTTTATTATTCTTTTGAATTTTTTGAATTTGTACTTTAACATCGAAAATGGTGATAAAAGATCAATTTTAATAATTATTTTGGTCTTTGTTATCATCAAACAATTTTTAATATTTATCTGTTAAACACGGAACATTATAAAGTATGCACATTGTCATTCATAAAAGTTTCACAGGTAGTTATCAGGTAGTTATCAGATTGAAATAAAACTATATAGATAAAATGTTTCGAAAATGATATGCAAGCGCACAATCTATTTTTGATGTGCACATTTCTAGGCTGTATTGTGTTATGTGTCTGTTTATATATTGTACTGTATAGGTATAATATGAAATCTCAAGTATAAACAGAGTGATCTTGACTCTACATAATATTATCATCCATATATAGATATAGACAGACAGACAGGTGGACAGCGCTTTATTGTTATTGATTATAGTCAAATTCATATCTAAATAATTTGAGAATTATGTGGATGTTTTGATTATTTTAGTTTTGTTGGTTATGCTCTATTATATTTATATATGGTTTGGTATATGTTTTGGGACGTATAACATAAAATAGCTACAATAAATAAAAGGGCCTTTCTTCTTATAATAATAAATAATGTTTAAAAAAAAAGGTTTGTGAGTGCAATTTTAGGTCAGCGAAAAGTCAAGGTTTTTCAAAATCATGCAAAAAGTCAGCGAAAACAGCATATTTTCACAAAAAGTCAGCGGGGATTTTTTTTTAACCAAGAAATTGTAATAAATTGTGCAAATTAATAAAATATGTTTGCTATACAAAACTATGCATCTGGTTTTTAAAACATTTAGAGTCAGCGAAGCTTCCAGAAAGTCAGCGGCAGGGATTCTCCCAAAAAATGAACCCTGTATATATATAACAATATATATTTCAAATATAAAAGTGATTTACAATATAGAAGTAAGAATATAGAGTTGTTAAACTGTTAAAACTTCTTAACTCTTAAAACTGTTAAACTCCTAAAAATGTTAAACTTTTAAACTGTTAAAAATGCAAAACTGTTAAAACGTTTAAACTGTTAATTTTTTAAGAATAAGAAGTGTATACTTTATATTTTGTAATTAACCAATAAATTATATTTTACAAACCTGTAAATTATTACATGAATGTTATCTAAATTAGTTGTTTCGACTAAAATGTTGAATCATATTAAATTGCTATACAAATTTATATTATTTGATTTTGAAGTATATTCATGAATTTAATTTCTGAAAAAACTAATAAAATATCATGTTAGCTTAGATATATATATGCACATCAAAACTCTAGTTGAATAAATAAAGAAATTTAACCGAATTACATTTGATGTCATATTTCTTAGGAATCGATTTAACTTTTTTTTATTATTATAGTTTATTTAATAGTTTTATAAGTTTTTTTTAATAATATTTAGCTTTTCTATAAATCGAAATGACTAATTCAATTTTACCTTCTAATTTTCAATGTTGATTATTTTAAAATAAGCCAATAGTGTATTGTACTATTGTGTGGTATATTTATGATGTTTAAGTTGTCTTTTTTGTGACAATCAATCGGACCAACATTACGTGATTACTTTTTATATCATCATATTTACCACATTACCACAATATAACACACCAAACTTCAAACAGACATTTCCTTGAGTCTGTATACACATTATAACAGTATATATCAAACATGCATTAAAAATATAATTCCTTTTCATAATAAACATATATTTATCAAACGTTGTTATATTCTGTTTGTGTCAGTTTTCCAAAGAAACATAGTCCATTTGATATAAGAATTCATACATTTACACTTTTTTTACATTATTTTATACGTGCAAATTGTAGGGAAAATTTGTACAAAGTATAACAGCAATGGTGGATTTAGGAAGGTCCGTTTTGGGTCGTGTACCCTTTTGTACCTATATTTGCCCATACTTGTATCCTTTATTAAACTTCAACATTTTAATGTTTCATTTTGTTTCATAATTGTTTTATGATTGCGCGTCAAACCCCCAACTTCTATAGTGAGAATTTTAAGTTCCGTTACAGTTCAGTTCCGTATTTTGCCGTTATAAACAACTTTTATTATTCTTCAACATCCGAAGATATCGAAAGCTCTTTAATATTTTCATCAAATTATAAATATTCGACGTTTACTGGTGTGTACAGATCATTAGTTGTGGTGTATTTTAATTATAATTATTATTTTATTGTAATTATAATCATAATTATTATTTTTTTTTAATTATTTAATTATTTTAATTAATTGTTTACATATAACAAACGGCAGGGAGTATTTCCTATTGTTTCCAACATCGTATTATACCTAAATTTATTATTTTCCACTTATTCTATGGGGCCTTATTTAATATTTTAAGTATTCGAATCATTTTCTATATTATGGAAATTCCCATTTTAAAAAATAGATATATATTGAAGCGTTTATTTGCAGAGTATATATCACTTTATTTAATTAAATCTAATTTTCTTTCGTGTCATGGGCCATTATTTAAAGTTTATCCAATTTCAAATTATTATTTTAGAATTTTTTAAATAAACCCATATAGTTAATCGGTTTGGGCTGTACTTGTTCTGTATTAATGATATTATGTGGCCCCCTTCCTGCTTTCACAAGTAGCCTATGCCCGTATCATAATATGTTGATTTTGTCAAATATGACCTTTCCAATATGATACCCTATAATATTTTGGCAGTCGCATTGAAAATGTCTGGTTCCTTCTTATATTTTATTTATTTTGTGGTGATATTGCGCGGAGTAGCATGGCATTTTTTGTTATTTATTATAACATAGAAATGCTGGCTCCTTGTTATTTCCAAATTGCTATTTGATCTGTCATCGTGATAGCTAGCCTTGTATCCATAGACCCATATTTCGGTTAATCTGTTATTCTTTCAAATCACTGAATATTTTTTGTCATCATTTGTATATGTATTGCATCAAAGATAATTGAATAAATTGGCTTTGTTATAATGAAGCTTCGCATATGTATAAAGATATATTATATATATATTAATATATACGGCAAAAAATTAGATAAATTATAAGTGTGACAGTTATAAAGTATTCGATGCCATTTTTATATGTCGTATATGTGATAGATTTTTATGTAGAAATTTTCGACGTTTATACGCATTTCGAATAATTCTAAATTCTGCATGAAATGAATTTTCTAGTTCATGATGTCATTAGACAGAACCGTACATATATTCAGTTCATAAATGTTCCATAGAATTAAACTAAATTATAATATAAATTTGAAATTAAGTTATTATTTTCCGGTTTCGTTTCTGTATTCTATATAATATAATAATAAAATACTGTGATAAGTTTACGTACCATACTTATTGTTACTAATTTTAAATTAATTAAACCTTGACTATACATAAAAAGTAATTGTTGGTTTTTTTCACAAAATGTCTATCATCCACCAATGTCAATGATTACTAAATTATGTTGTGATTTATCCTTCATTGATTATAATAAATATTAAGTTTTTTAAAATAGCGGTCCTGCGGAGAAATTATTAATAATATTGATTTGAATGTTAACAAATTACTAATAATGATTGTATGAGTTAAACAATACGATAGTATAGCTTTCACCAGATAGACGGTTATCTTCAAAGACTATCATTGATACCAGTTAGAAATCAAACAATCAACAAGTTTAGATTTCCATTATACGCATGAGGTTTATGAAACTGGGTATCATTTCTGCTTTGGATTTGAAGTTGAAATGTCGATTGAAATGAAGTTATTATTTTCAGTTTCTAGTAAAACTAGAAGGCTAGTAAACATCTGTAAAGTCAGAGATCATAGCTATTTTGTGTTACAGTTATATTATGTTTCATTTTATACGCCTATATACAATAAATTGTATTAATTATTATATATTTTTAGTTAATTTAAATAATAAGGACTTAAATAACTTAAATAACTTAAATAACTTTTTCATGACTAGTTTTACGAATTATATACTGTAGATAGTTCAGAATTAAGCGATGTGCTGTTGAAGCGTTAACTTTTATTTTCAACTAATCTATTAATCCTTCGTACGTGGACATACTTTGTAGGGTTTGCTACGTGGAGGGGGAGTATTTTACACCCCCCCCCCTGGAAAAAAAACTTCCTATCATCTGATTAAGCTGAAATTTGGTATACAGATACCTCCTAAAGACTTGTCGAGCGATTTTAATTTT
>JAUZND010005490.1:0-11184 GCA_034780555.1 Coelogynopora nodosa
AATTTCTAGGCAAGATTTGCCTTGCGCTACGCGCCGGCAAATCTTGCCTGAAATTCAAATGTATGATTCCTATATTGTTGAATCACTAAATTTTAAATCACTGTAAAAATATAAAGTAACGATTTTTGCGACTAATTTTTTCGTTATAATAACACAAAAAATGATATGCAATAGAATATCTCCTAATTGAATTAAGCTAAATTTATAAAGGTGAAAAATGTGTATATAAACAATGGTAAAATAAACAACTTTACCTTTTACAAACGCATAATTTAGAATATCTATATGGTATTGTATTTATTACACCTACTGTACTTAAGTTTAATTAGTAGTGTAAAAAACAAGGTATCAATGTTTTAAATATCTAGGCATAGAATAATAATCATAATCGATTACGTAAAAATTTATTCGCTTCTGTGGGTTAAATGTATTTTTGGTAAAACCATTGATTTTTTACATATCTCTTTTAAGTAAGTCAGATAGAATATTTCATTTTTTAGAAATTATTAAACATCTCGCAAAATTAATGTATTATTATTTACTCCAAGGTTTGTTTATGAGGGGAAAAATGGAACCAGATTCCAATAATTTTCAGGACACTTAATCTTTCACTAGTAGAATTGTAACTAGAATTTCCCAAATAAAATGTTGAATATAAAATAATAAAACAAAACTGTATCAAATTCAATAACTATTCAGGTATACAATAATCAAAAACAATTTCACTATGTTGATAATGTGGTGTTAAGTACAAATTGTAATAATAATATAATTTTAACTTCTTTTTAAGATATCCAAAACTGCTCTATGTTTATAATAGTTACACGCAAGAAGAACATTGATAACGTATTACTCTGAATTGTTAACTATCAATGAAGAAAATAGAAGTATTCTTTAAGTGTAAATTAATTTAAAAAATAAGTTCTAATGATTAAATAAAATAAACATGTTTATACTCACTGGAATGTCCGGTGCATAAGGGTCAGGATGAAAATCTTTATAATCTGTCACGAAAATAAATAATAACAAATATATATTATACTACAACACAATTACTATGAACCATATAACAAAAATAAAAAAATATTTTTAATGTATTAATAAAAAGTATAATTATTAAATAAAGAGTTATACATATATATAATTAAAACCTATAAGCGCACGCACTTTGGGATCATCAACAGTTACAGAATAATCAATATATAAACAGATTTTACATTACATATATTTGTTCTAACAACTGTTATAGCGATCGGAATATATATCCATATAGTTACTGATATTATTTAAAGTAGCTATAATACTATTATTTACTATCAGATAATATACCTGTTAAACAAGTAACCACATGTTTTGATGTATATACAATATGTCAATTGCAAGTGTAAACTTCAAAAAGTACCATAATTTAGGTCGAAATAAGTACAACAGTATTTACTTGCCATGCATCACGTGTTCGTTTAAAAATAAGTTTGTATTATTATAAAATGTTTGTCAACTTATTTAAATTGAAATGACGTTGAGTTATTATCCGGCAATTAATAATAAATAGATATGTAATTATACTAATATAACTACTATAATTGAGTTAAGCGCTGGCAAATAGCATGTTGTAGCGATTGTATTGAAGACGACCAAACCAT
This sequence comes from Coelogynopora nodosa, assembly GCA_034780555.1. NCBI lineage: Eukaryota > Metazoa > Platyhelminthes > Proseriata > Coelogynoporidae > Coelogynopora > Coelogynopora nodosa. The sequence continues at coordinate 1,644 of JAUZND010005490.1, forward strand.
ATTAACAAGAGTATTTTCATGTCGCGGTAATATATTCAGGGAAACACCATGAAACACGTCTGTAGCCTGTTTCATAGCACAACAAGTTACCAGTAAAAATTTAATTTGGGTTTCATACTGCAACTTGTAACAGCAACAAGGTGGAAAATTTAACTATAGAAAAAATGAGTCACTTGTTGTATTGGATTTCACAGTTTCACTAACAAGCTATCGATTTGTATAGTATGCTGAAATTCCCTAGCTAAATATTTACATATAACAACAAGTGCACTGTGTACCATTAATGTTTATAAACTATTGAATTTTAATAATTATTAAGCATGGATATTCTTTTAATTGATAGAGATAATGGCATAAAATTTGTATAAGGTGGAAATTTTGCAGGTCGTCGAAGGATAATTTTCCACGAAAGAATAAATTTAATCGATTGGATAACTTTGAGGAGAGGTTCCGATTGTCGAAAGAGAAGATGGAATTGCTATCTACACTAATTGGACACTATCTTGTTCATCCAACAGATCTATGCTAACATGGCACTAAACTCGCAACAACAAAATATTTTAGCGCTTCAAATTTTGGCTTACATCAGCATTTTATCACACGTTTGTCCTGGTGATATAATGTCACTATATGCACCAAAAAATAACAGTTTTCATTTCTAAGAAGGCATAAAAATAAATGTTTGACGTTGTAATCAAGTTATTATTAAAAAGTCTACAATGATTTATAATATTACCAGTCTTTGACTGAGATATAAATAGTATTATTAAGCATAATGTAAGATACTGTAACGGATACAGTGAAATATAAGATACTTATACAGAGTTTAAATGAACTTTGTCGAAACTGCCGCCTACATTTCTATTAACCATTCAAAAACTATATTTATGAAAGTAGCTCTACGTGAAGGTGATTGTGTAAATATCTATCACATATTATAAAATACAATAACAAACGCGCTTATAAATACTATTATCTACAAATTATCAACATTTATATATTATGTATTATATATATAAGTTATATATAAATGTCTAAACTAAAAAAATTAAAAATATGAAAAGACATGTTAAATCTACTGACGGCAACTCGATATAGGCGTGCCATTTCCTCTGTTGCTTAGTTTTCAAGACACAATCCCGATTCCGTAAATTTTCTATTGTTATATTATTTATGAGTATGTACCTAATATCTTGACGCGTTTTCAAAATGTCATCACATTTCTCTTCCAAGGTGACGATTGAGAAGAGGTGTTTCCCATTGATTTGAGTCTATTTATATGAACGGTATTTACTTGTTGCAACAAGTTGGTATGAAACCCAAATTAATTACGATCAACTGGATACTGGCAACAAGCCAATTGAGCATCGCAAAAATGATTCCTACTCCAACATACAGTAAACTATGCTATAAGCAAGTGCCCGGATATATTTCTCTACTGCTTTCCTCTCATCTATACTATGCCGCGTAGAATAAAAGCACTAAAATTATTGACCAATTTAACATTTTCACACCGGGTGCGTAAATTGAAGATCATGGCTTTTTACCTCAAAAATAGTTAGAATATTTCATTGAACCGGTCTTGGGTTTAATTTATTAGCGTAAATAATCACAATATGTTAACTTAATACGTGCTATAGCTTCATTGCGTTATGATTGACAAAAAGGTCAAGTCATATATAACATAACAGCGTACGACGTACGTTGCTGCTAAAAACCCCATAGTTGGTAGTTTGTGGGGGAGTAAGATAGAAGAAATCGATATGTTAAAAGATGACGCAAGTAACCATCTGAGTTTATGTATTGTTCTGTTATAGCTCATAGCGGCATAAGTTACACTGGATCATGTAATGTACACTGTACATTTGGAGGTACATAGATGAGGTTTTGGTTTTAACACAGTTTTAAAAGCAACACAAGCTGATAGACAGTAACATGTAGCGTAGTAACCAATTTAATAACTGATTAAAAGTAAATTTATTGATTTATAAATGTGAAGTGATGGCTAGTTGTAAACAGCAGGGTTGAGATCGATAAAATGACTTGTCGCACAAAACAAATGACAGACGTTTGCTATAGAATAGTGTTTTAATCTAGCAACAATGATCTATCGAAACAAAATTGTTAATGATTATTTACTGTAAATTTACAGAATATAGACATAGAATGAGAATGGCCGAGTGGTTAAGACACTGGTTTACGGATGCCGAGGGTGTTGTCTCGGAACGGACTGGAGCCTACACTTGGACTTTCACGTTCCTGGCTAGCAGCTGTGCTAGTCGAGAGTTAGCGACCCTTATGGGTTCGTTTGGTGTGAACAACATGATTGAACATGGGCCATGGCTCAATTGTAAGAGTCACTGGTGAAGTGGGTGGAGACTGAATTTGCGTGTCACCGAATTAGAGTGTCATAGTAATAATCTCTCGTAATTACATAAAAGCGTTCCAGAAATACACAGTCTAGAATTAGCGTGTAAATTCGAGCACAAGAATAAGAGTGAACTGGAATAAGAGCGAATATTGCTACCACTGGAATAAGCGCGTCAATTAATAAGTCATAATATATAAAAACAAAATTCAGACTGGTTTCGCTTTTTCAAGGAATTTTATTTTATATAACAATAAATTAATTAAACATATTATTTTGAATTAACATATTTACGGCTCTTAATTGTTCAGTTTTCGCTTATTCAGTGTCGCGCTTGTTCAGGCACCACCATTTATGCGATTAATCTAGATTGCGCTTATTCCGGCACATGTACTCCAGTGGATGAATTTGACACTCTATTCAGTTACGCGCTTGTTCAGCGCACCCGGTCTACCGCGGTTATTCCAGTTTGTGGCTATCTTGTTACGCTCTTGTTCAGGTACCATAATTTACGCGATTAATCTAGTTCACGCTTATTCCTGTTGATGAATTTGACGCGCTTGTTCAGCGGACCCAAGTGGGCGCCCTTTTTAAACTACTCACTGCTCCAGAATTATGGCCCTTGATCCGTCTCTGAGTATTCATTTAACCAGATTTGAACGTTAAATACATAATTTGTTCATTTATAGAAAACCTAGCACATTACTAAATAATATAAACTATTCCATATTTATAAATATATTTCGTGATAAATGTTAATTTATCATTTTATTACTACTTATAAAGTCGGTGAATATCAATTCGATAAATTAAATTGTAAAATGGGCTTATAAATGGACAAACATTACATATTCAAAAGGTGACAAAGTGCACCAAAAAAAATTATGTCTAACAATTTCTAGTTCTGAAATTTGTTCTACCTTTAGAAACAAATAGAAACGGTAAAATTAGTGGTAGCATAATTAAAAACACAGGGGTGGACTAGGGGGGGGGGGGGGGTGGGCTTAATCGTGTGTACTATAATGAAACAATAAAATTTTATTATTTGTTCTCTCTAATCAAACTAATTTTGAACTATCTATCTATTTAGGTCATGCATAAGTAGCTGTATAGCAGATAGTATGCAATGATGTATAAGTCAACAATTAAAGTTGGAGCCCAATTTGAATTACTAAACTTTTTTTGATATGTATACAAATCTTTAATTTACTAATAAAAGACTACCTTTATCTAATTATGAGTTACATACTACGCCAACTATGTACACCGGTAACATACACAAAACGGCGCATCACATTAAAATGTCACCTCCTCGTTAAAACATACCTCGTCATTTCTATAACTAGTTAATGATTTGAACTTTATTTTGTAATCTGTAACAAAAAATTACTGACTATTTGTGATAAAAACATCGGAGTATTTAATAAACACGATAGATAGCGCAAAAAAGTTTAAAAAAATAAGACTTGTATAGGTAATGTTTTACGAATTACCATATATTGTAAATTGTACAACATTACATACATGCAAATCCCTTCCCACTCACTTAGAAAATGATTACATAACTTACAACAGCACATTGATTTGTCATAAAGAGCACGGTAACACATGGTAAGTTTGATCCCTGAAACATCACGTGCGCAGATACTTGCACACTCATGCTCTCCATCGATATCTTGAAACTTTTCAAGTGGTGAGCAGATCTGAAAAGAAATTTATAAAAAGTAGAACTAAATATAAAATAATCTGAACATTAGTGCTAATTTCTTTAATCATAGTAATATTGAACATATTTTGTTAAAAAGAAAATGCTGAACTGTGTTCATGTACGTTCATGTCCGCAAAATCATCTCTTTGGAGTAAAGTTCCAAAAAATTACAAAGATAGATTAAAAAAAATCTAATTAAAAATAAGTGTTTGTTTCCATTATGCTATACGTTATCAGAATAATAACAATATCTGTAATTATTTTTAAGGGATGTTATAATATAAAGAAATGTTATTATAATAATATATTATGTATTATGTATTAATGTATATCACTACTTCTATTAATAAGAATTAAATCACACATGGTAAGCGAATATGTTTGACTGTTTAAATAATCCTCTTTAAATACATACTCTTCTGGTATCCTAATAGTTCAAAAAATACAAATATTAGAATAATGATAACGTTTTATGCAATACTATGACCTCCTTTCAGTCAATAATGGATTAATAGTAGTCTATTGACTCTTACATTTCAGTGCATTCCAACCCATGTCATATGCCTATAATACAGTGCATATAACCTTAGCAATAGGTGTCTTACAACCTCAGAAGGATGTCAGGCCCCTACAAGAATACTATAGCCATAGGTCATATCAATTGAAATTGCTAAATAAATGATTACAATCATTTATATTTATAATTTTATGGTTCCATTCAAATATACCATAAGGCAATTAAGCAAATACTAACAAAACTATTAAAAATGTAATCATTTATCTCAGTTGCCTTAATAATATTAAAATGTTTACCTTATCTTAATAGTGAGCAATATTTAAATAACATATATTATTCCATCTATATATCATTAATAAAATTTAATTAGATTCAAGTTTGTGTTTATCATTAATTATGTATGCAACCTTTATAACTGAATCAACTGCATATTCAACCACTGGGTCAAATGCTAATTCAATTGAATCAGCAGTTACACAGGGCTCGAAATTTTCAGTTAAAAAACGGAATTCCATTAATTTGGATGATTTTTAGTTGGGTCACGAAATAAGGTCCCCCATAAGACATAAGGATCGGCTCCTCATTTTCCATTAAACTATATCATGATAATTTCGAGCCCTGACTGTTACATAACCAGTTAAATATACAGTAAAAGTTGCATACACTTATTATTTACTTATTCAGTTCAATTTTATTAATAACTTTTATCTAAATATTAATATTGATAATAATAATACATAAGGATAATACTATAATTTTAAATACCTAAGATAAAAGTTTATGGAGTTTTTTAGTAGGCTATAAGGAATATCAATTATTTATTACCATTTATCAATAATGTGTGTCTGAATTAATTAATACTGCAAATTCCATTGTTAAAAAAAATTAGTTGATCCAATATTTTGGTGACAATTTTTAGTTTTGATTTGCAGGTTCAAATATAGGTGAATTTTTATATTGAAAAACTATTGTAGAGAAAAACCACAAATGTAAATTTGAAAAATATGAATAGGCCTATGAATTTTAGTATGTGTTTGGAGTATTTAAAATAAACATTACCAATTAGTAAAAGGTTGAAACAAAATAACAGTATTGTACTTATTTATGATCTGCATAAAAGGAATAGAGAATGAAGACATGATCAAATTCTAGATATGTGAAATAGAACATACTTTTCAATTATTTTATTCCTTGCACCAATTATTTATATATTAAAATAAATTAAATATACTTTTATGAAATGGTATAAGTATGTGACCCAACCAGAAATATTGACAATTATGAATGATAGAGTATGAAAAATATCAAATTGCATAGTCACAATATATTTTATTACTTATAAACATATATAAACAAAACTGTCCAAATTTGCTATCTATTTCTAACATATATTATTTATTTTCAATAACTTACAGGCATGTAGTCAGCCGGATGCACAAATGCACATGCATCCAGTCAAAATATGGTGGTGCACCCCTATATATAAAGTATGACTATAGAGAAAACGGACTTTTTTGAAAAGTATATTTCATATTATTTGTTCTTATATTACTGATATAATTACTAAATGTTTTTAGTTATCATTAAATTACTATATCATATTTATTCAAAATAAATTGTTTTGTCATGTTACATAAATTTGTTACATAAATGCGTTGATTTCCATTTTTTAATGTGAGAACCACCATTCATGATTCTTAAGTTAGGTAATTTAGTGAGATTTTTTAAATATCTACACCAGGATTCGAACCCAGGACCTCATGTTTACAAGGCATGGCACTAATCCGCTAAGCTACTGAGGCATTTACTACTTCCCTAAATATGTGGGAAAATGAATATTGCCATTTGAGGAAATACAGAGGAGAAATGTAATTTCACTCAATTGCTAGAAAGTCGTTTTGAAACTGATGTCATTCTTAAACGGCATCTGGGGGAGTGTCCCAATAACGCCTCATACACATCACCTGATATACAAAATGAATTATTTCAAATTATGTGGGACCATTTTGGAGAAAGGACACTTAACCGTGTCAGAAATGCCTCACTTTTGGTCAATAATGGCAGAAAACTGCAAGGACATAATGAACCACAAAAAAATGTCTGTTTGCATTTGTTATCTTGATGAAGAGCAGCATGTAGCCGTGTGTAATAAAGGAATACTTTCATTGTTATCTTCATGCAAAACGAACAAATAGAGAATTCCTGAATAACCTGTTGATCAAAACAGCTGAAAGCAAACATTTGGATTTATCAAAAATCAAAGCTCAAAGGACAAGGATACTAGGAGGTTGCAAACATGTTGGGATGTCACACTGGTGTCCAGGCTTCATTCGACTGGTTCGTGATTCAACTTCATTCTTCCTTTGGTAGTGGCGGAAGAAGTACTGCAACACACTGTTGGATTGTCTGCATCTCTTCAAAAAAATAACACTGACTTAATTTGAGCAAGTCATCAAGCCGAAGTTATAATCACAACACTGAAATATATTCGCAACAGTGAGGATAATTGGAATCTTACCTACAAGCAAGCTGCAGAATGGCAAATTCAGTTGATTTTGTACCAAGCGTTCCCCACTAAGTCAAGTGTCAGCAACACAGAAACAATGTACCACACGACTCAGTTCAACAATACTGAAATCATATCATTTCAGAATTGGGATCTAGAATGATAACACCATTGCCGTAGTGCAAAGTACAAGAGCTACTTCTAAAAAGTGTGATGGATTCGACTGAGTGCTCAATAGATATACTATATGATCACTACAATCCTGATTTACCTAATCGTCTGCTGATTGATTTGGAACTTTGAAGATGAAAAACTCATTGGTTACATCTCCTACTGGAAGAAAGGCCAGACAATGTACTGAATATTTTCTACTACCCTAACATCATCACAGCAATGAAATGCGTCATTACATTACCCACAACAACTGCTATGGTTGAAAGGTTATTTAGTACCATGCGAAGACTGAAAACGCATCTTCGAAACAAAATGAAAAATTAAAGAATGTCAGCGCTGGCTCTGATCATGCATATTTACAGAGACGAAGTAATTGATTATGATGCCTGTATATCCAAGTTTGCAATTGATGGACCTCGATGAATCATTACATAGCATTTTATACAACAAGTGAATGATCCTTAACATTTGATTTTGATTGAATGATACTCTGTTCATTGCAATGCCAGCAATTATTTGCACATTTTATACTATACTTTGTTTAATAGCCATGTAATTTATATTAGTTGTTTATAATATATATTATGTAATACTAAACATACTTATACATATACTAAATCTAATATACCTGAGTTAATTCCATACAATTAAATTAGTATTTTTTGTTGCATTATTGAAAATTTATCAAAGTAATATTATGATGCCATTTTTGGCGCCCCCTCGAAGTAGTGCATCCCTTTTTAAAAAGCTGGCTATGTCCCTGACTTAATAATAATACACACTATTTTTAATGAGTTAAACTTTTAAATATTTTTTAGCAAACCTGACATATAGGATGTTTATAATGTTTTAAACCATCTGCAGCACTTTCTATCCATACAGAAGTGTAGAAATGCATTAAGAAAACTTAATAAAAATAATATTATATATATATTATATTTATATATTATATAAACATATAATAATAACAAAAATCAGCATATATAAAAACTTCTAAATTTAGTATTTATAATTAAAATTCAGGTTTCTTTAATGCAAATAAATCAGATCTACTGCTACTGATCTGCTTAACTCAATGTATCTCCTTTCCTATTTTTGAACCATGTCTCCCTTTCTTCTTGTCTGCCCCTTGGCACTGTGCCAGTGTTATTACTTTCTTTGCTGGTATCTTATTGACATAGGTCATTTTATATATATGTTAAGTATGTCTATGTAATTACTTTTCCATTCTTAATAATGATCTCTATTCTTCAATAATATATATTTCTTTTATTAACTATTAATCACTTACCACATCTATTTAGTTTGAATTATTATGACACTTAAATTATATAATTTTCTTATGCTTGAGATATGGTCCATCCCATTACCTATGCTATATTCCCTCAATGCAGTTGCAATAAATATATAGTAAACATTGTCATTAATGACTAACTCTAATTCCACTTTATTCAAATGTAACAACATAAACTCCAATTCTACTCTAACTGAGATTTTACTTTAATTAACCCTGATTCCATGCACTTTATTCTACTTAGACTTAGTAGAATATAATAATAGCAGCATAGAAATACTATATGCAAAGCACAAATAAATGTAGAAATAAAAATATTACTATAGTAATAAAGTAATATAGTCTATAGTATAGAAATATTAGGCTATGTATAACTATAACTATATATTTTTTATATAAAATTAAAAAGGTATGAAAACAAAATTAATATAACAGACTAAACCTTAATTTAGCAAATATCCATGAAAAGTATTAGGTTATAAATATATTATAGATTCAAAGTCACGGAATATAATTGAAAAGACAGAGTTATGATGTAAATTGTCAAGCATCAGATCTAATGCCAATTTGACAAAAACTGATGCCAAGTATATTTATATATATATATATAGACATACCACCCTGCATTTTGACTGAGTGTGTAGCCTGCCCCATATATATTTATATATAGGCATTGGATTTTGTGGAATAACCATATTATTTTGTATCAGTTGTTTTTTAGGATTTATATAAAAAAATCATTTTATAATTGGTAGGTGTTAGCAATCCAATTTTTGAAAATTATTAAAATCATTAAATAAAATTTTATAATTTTGAGTTTTCATAAAATTTCTGAAAAAAAATTTCACTCGGATTTGAGCCAGGGAAACTCAGATTACTAGTCCACAATGCTAACCACTGAGCTACTAAGGCTTATAGCAGAAGCAGACAATGATTTGATATTATTCAGATAGCATGTACTATCACAGCTAACA
>JAUZND010005491.1:0-11184 GCA_034780555.1 Coelogynopora nodosa
TTATTTTTTCTGAGAAATTATTTTTTCTGAGAAATTATTTTTTCTGAGAAATTATTTTTTCTGAGAAATTATTTTTTGTGAGAAATTATTTTTTCTCAGAAATTCTTTTTTTCTGACAAATTCATTTTTCTGACAAATTCTTTTTTCTGAGAAATACTTTATTTCTGATAAATTATTTTTCTAAGAAATAATTTTTTCTGAGAATTTTTTTATTTAAACGTATTATTCACACATTTTATAGTATAGTGAATATCGCTTTGGCCCCTTTTGTCCGACATATTGTGCACTCATTTTATAATAAATATCGTTTTGAGCCCTTTTGTGCGACATAATAAACATCAATAACACGTACTTACTCTATCGAGTGGCCGCCTACTTTGGGCGATTTTCACTATTTCATATATAGAGCATTAACGATATCTCCAATTTGCAATATGATCGAAAATTTACGATATTTTATTAGATGTACGTATTATATAAAAATATTGGATTAACTTGTTATTCGACCGTATTTGATTGTGTATGTTTAAGATTTTTACAAAGATTTGGGAATTCTTTAAGTGGATCTATACAAATATAGCTCAGTTTGCAATTACTTCGATAGTCTCTTATATACAAATATATATTATATATTCAAAGTCAATATGCAATCAAGAATTGTATTACAATGATCTAAGCGCAAATCGTGAGGATTGTTATCATACTGGTGGTAAAATACTTTTTATTATTTGACAGGCATGTACAATATTCGTTGATAATTTTCATTGAAGGAATTAAATTCTTTGCTACTAGTTCTTATACAACTTTTTATTACCCAATAAAGTTGCTGTTTATGTCATTTTTTTTGCTATCAATTTTCACAATATTGGGAAATGATTTATGAAATGAAAGATATATGGCCTATTAAGAAAATAAATCAATAAATGTACATGACTGATTGACAGCTTCAGTATACTTTACATTGCTTGCCTTATTCTTCATTTCATAAAGTGTTATCCTATAAAGCCGAGAACAAGTATAGCTTATCAGTATTCTTTCGAGTACCCCAAGCTTTGAGGAATTTGGTTAAAATACGTTGCGAGTTATAGACATCCATCGCTCACATTGTTCTATAATTAGTTATGAAGTGAATATATATGCTTTTGTACTCAGTAAAGATAATAATCAGGGCGAATCCAGGATTTCAGTTTAGGAAGAAGCAAAAATGGCACATTGGATTTTTACAAAAAAAATAGTTTTTGTGAAACATCGCTCATTGTACAGATTTTTTTAATAAAAAATCTTTTGACGATATTTGATGATAAAACTTGCTAATTATAAAGACTTTTATTAAATGAATAGTTTGTTTGTGAAATATAATATTTGACAAAACATGTATTAATATTAAAAAAGTATTTTTTGTTAAATCTTGTTTAAAAAATACACTGTTCGATGACAATAATGTTTATTAGTTTCATATCAACTAAACAGTAATATGCATTTTAATGCTTTTCAAATATGTTTTATAAATGCATTTAATACAGAAGGTTTAATATTTTCAATAAAATGTATCATAACATTTGAATGTATCATAACATTTGAATGTATCATAACATTTGAATGTATCAAAACGTGTGACTTTTTAAAATGTTAAACGTTGAAATTCGACAAAATAACGCGAAAACTTCTTAAATACACTTTATTACTAATTTAAAGATTATGCACTTAGTAAATTTTCATATTACAACACAAGTATATTAAAACAGCGAAAATACTTTTTCTAATAGTAGGTCATGTTATGATATCTCTTTTTGAAGGTCAAATTATGATATCCCTTTTGGTAGGTCAAGTTATGATATCACTTTTTTTTGTGGGTCAACTTATGAAATCACTGCTACCATCACAGTGACACTTTTGTCTACATAATTATGTAAAAATTTGTATTCGATTGTTACCCTGTATGTTTGAAAATTTCATTTAAATTAGATATAAACAGATGTATTTTTCATTTTATGTTTAACTCGTTCAGTCAAAATATTATATATATAATAAAAAGTAATTAAAGACACTTTAAATGTTTTCTCATGTCATATTTTTAGGTTAAAACAACGTCAAGTGGATACATTACAGGCATACGCAACGAAATATTTTCTGATAATCGAACACAGGTTTCTTTAAGATGCCATGGATTCTGTGGAAGTTGCTCAGTTACCTCAAGTTCAAATTTAATAGCTCTTGAATGGAAGGATAATGGCAATTGAACATTGAAAACATCTTTATTGAACATACGAGTATTTGTGTTGCAACTACCATGTTGAATCAATTGTTCGTCAATAAACAGATATTAGTTTCTTTTTAAATAATTATTAACATGCATAGTACATTGAAGATGAAATAATAAACATGGAGTACGCATCTTTTGTGAATCTAGCTTTTCTTGCATGGGGGTTTGAGAAATTGAAAAAAAAAAATCTCCGTGATGCCATTAGAGTAGCCTCTAAATCAGCGCTAAGCGTCGAAAACGTTGAGCTTTACATATCTAGAATTCAATTTAAAAAGACTTAAATCTGTTTATAATTCAAGACTTTAATATAATATATAATCTATAATATAGACTTCATAAATGGTATATTTTACACAAATTCCCATCTGATATTTTCGTTTATAATAACCTATTTTTTACATACGTTTTAACCATTTTATTATAAACACCCCTCCTTGGATCTGCCAAAGCACAATATCATTAGTTATTGTTTATATACATTTGAATTCATTTAACCGATTTGATTGCATTATGTTGTTCATTAAATTAGATTAGGACAGACGTTTTCTTATTTCATTACCCTGATTTTGGTATTTCATTACTAATGAAATCAAGCAAGTAATATTGAAAAAAATTATTAAAAAATAACATTTCAATTAATAATCTCTAAATAGAAAAGTTCAACGAAAATAAATTGATGAGAAATATGTTATGATTTTAAACGTTACCAGAGTTAAGATGTATTAAAAATCGAGCAGCATTTAAAATTTCGGAATTAGTTAAAGTTAGTGTTTTAAAAAGAAAATAATGGCGAATATAAATTAATAATTATTCGATAACAGAGTGATTCGAGTTCTGTTAATATGTAATTCTTTTTATTGTTATTATTCTTTGAAATTTTATACCATAGTATTCATACTTTAGAACTTTGAAGCCTTATCAAAAGAATAAAAAAATCATTGTAATATAAGATTTCGAAATTTTATTGTATTATTTGCTGTAAACTTGTTAGGCTTAAAATGATTTTTTTTGGATTAATTCTTTTAAATTATATACTACAATAATGATAATAATAATCGTTTATCTAATTAATTGATTGCAACTAATGGATCACCAATAAATTTTTCAAAATACAATAAAAAATTCTATTGTGTAAGATCTGTATATTACATAGTATTTATGTCAAGGTTAATTATATCGACCCAAATTCGATTACTCTCTATACCTATACCTATATCCACTCGATCACTTCGTTTTTATCTAAATTTCAATGACTTAGAATATATTTTTGACAAGTAAATTTCACATAAGAATTAATTACTTATTTCAAATTTAGTTTGCTGTTTGTTTGACGCGTGATGATTGTAATATTGTATTAGCCTGTTCTTTTATATGTTTGTGCTTTGTCATTATTATAAAGACGTTATTCACAAGAAGTTAGCCTACTTTGGTAAAATATTTATTACTTTTTATTAATTGAAAATATTAGTGATGTAATATATATGATGTACTATGAAGATAAAATTAATTATGAAACACATATCAGTGCACAATTGATTTTTTAATTAGTAGTTATATATATATATATATAATAACAAATATCATATATATATATATATTTAATAGCACGTATAATTCATTTGACAAATCTGAAAATGAGTAATCATACGCGGGCCCAAACAAACTCATCAGAAGGTCTCCAATAACTGTCGAATAGCAGAACTATTGGCCAATAACTGTCAACTAGCAGAACTATTGGCCAATAACTGTCAACCAGCAGCATTATTGGCCAATAACTGTCAACCAGCAGAACTATTGGCCAATAACTGTCAACAAGCAGAACTATTGGCCAATAACTGTCAACTAGCAGAATTATTGGCCAATAACTGTCAACTAGCAGAACTATTGGCCAATAACTGTCAACTAGCAGAACTATTGACCAATAACTGTCAACTAGCAGAACTATTGGCCAATAATTGTCAACCAGCAGAACTATTGGTCAATAACTGTCAACTAGCAAAACAACTATTGGCCTATTACTATCAACAAGCAGAACTATTGGCCAATAACTGTCAACTAGCAGAACAACTATTGGCCAATAACTGTCAACTAGCAGAACTATTGGCCAATAACTGTCAACTAGCAGCACTATTGGCCAATAACTGTCAACCAGCAGCACTATTGGCCATACCTGTCAACTAGCAGCATTATTGGCCAATAACTGTTCACCAGCAGAACTATTGGCCATTAACTGTCAACTAGCAGAACTATTGGCCAATAACTGTCAACTAGCAGAACTATTGGCCATTAACTGTTAACTAGCAGAACTATTGGCCATTATCTGTCAACTAGCAGAACTATTGGCCAATAACTGTCAACTAGCAGAACTATTGGCCAATAACTGTCAACTAGCAGAACTATTGGCCAATAACTGTCAACCAGCAGAACTATTGTATTGGCCAACAACTGTCAACTGTGTGATGTAAGACTCGAACCTAAGACACACTGGCAACACACTCTGCTTGCGCAAGCAAGACTTAACCATTTGGCCAGTTTACCATTTGGCCATTTGGCCCAAAGATTAAAATGGATGAACTTGTTACCCATAATCCATCTTCATTCCCATAACCCTAACACAGTGTGTATGAAAAGTTTATTAAAATTGAAACTTCCATATTGCCACCTCAAATTATATATTTTTCTAAATGATAAGTTTTCCGCCATATACAATAATATATGTTGCACAACTTTTATTGGTAGTAATGTTTTTGAGGTATCACGATTTCTGAAACAATTCTATTGATTCTATCATTAGGTATGATAAATAAGGTAAAATGGATGTATTTAATTACATTTTTAGATCAATTCCGTCTGCCATGCGTAAGTTCTACTCATTAATTAAGACGTTTTCGAAGATGATAAAATAGATAAAAATGCCCAATTTTAAATACGTCATTATTCACCATTTCTTTTATCAATCACTTCTGACAGATATTTTTAATAACACGATGAAATAATTGTATGGAAATGTCGATGATAAAATAAAATAAATTAAAGAACATTTTATTTTTTAGAAAATTGAGTACTCACTCTTAATTTTCAATTTAAGTCATTTTCGTGAATTAATTACATATTACATATTAAATATTACAAACCAAATCAAAATCGAAGAAACACATAGGAGACCAGATTTGAGAAAATAAATGATTTGACACTATTAATGAATAGATAAACGATATATATATAGGAATATATAAAAAAGAAGAAGTCTATGTTGCTGTAAATTTTTTAATGATACTAATTTTTGGAGATCCACTCCATAAACGTGTAATACAATGAATAAAATATCAGTGAGAGATAGGTATATATATATTAGAGAACATCACACTCTTATAATCCTATGACGTAATCTGTTAATATAATTAGAATATGAAATGAATAAACGTTATAAAATGCAATCAATACCGAACTGAGTAATAATGATGGAAGATAAAAATAATAATTATATAATAGAATTAATAATTATATATAATAGAATTAATAATTATATATAATATAATTAATAATTATATATAATAGAATTAATAATTATATATAATAGAATTAATAATTATATAATAGAATTAATAATTACATAAATTAATTATAGTAAAATGAATTTAAGATGCAAACAATACCGAACTGAGTGATAGTGATCGAAAAGTAAAATGAATTTAAGATGCAAACAATACCGAACTGAGTGATAGGGATCGAAAAGTAAAATGAATTTAAGATGCAAACAATACCGAACTGAGTGATAGGGGTCGAAAATAAAATGCAAGCAATACCGAACTGAAATCGATCATTATTACTCAGTTCGGTATTGATTGCATTTTATAACGTTTATTCATTTCATATTCTAATTATTTTAACAGATCCAACTTTGATATTAACTATGTATTGTCGTTAAATAAAGTATTATTATTATAGGATTATAAGATTGTGATGTTCTCTCTATATTTATATACCTATCTCTCACAGATATTTTATTCATTGTACTACACGTTTATGGAGTGGATCTCCGGAAATTAGTATCATTAAACATTTTACAGCAACATAGGCTTCTTCTTTTTTATATATTCCTATTAATCATGTTGCAAAGGGAAAACCACATTTTTATTATTTTCCATTAATTTAGGTTGTCCACCATTTAGTTCATTTACAATATATGTTACATTTTATAACATGTTAGGCAAATTTTAATATTATTTTTTGGTGTTTAGAATGTCTTTATGTAAAACTGTTGGTTTATACAAAACATACAATTTGAAAAATGTAATTTTTAAAATATATTTAAATGTTGTTTGGTATAAAAAATATTTATTAAATGTTTTTTAGATTAATGAAATATTTTTTAAAATATTATATAGATGACCAATTGTAGTTTCTGTTTCATTCTATATTGTCTTAATTATTTTTAGATTGGTCATATAAATGAATTTTCACCTAATTATGATGAAATTAATTATGGTGCATGTGTTTTCCATTAATTTATATGGTCTGATAATTAGTTTGTTTACAATATTTGTTATATTTTCTTACATGTTAGACAAATTTATATTATTTTTGGTGTTCAGAATGTCCTTTTGTAATATTATTTTGTTATACAAAACAAACAATTTGAACAATATTTAAAATATTATATTTTAATATATTGTTATGCATAAATAATTTATTGTTTTTATAAATAAAATATATTTTTTAAATTTTAGATGGTCTCTTACAATGTATGTTTTGTTCTATATTGTATTAATTCATTATAATTTCAATAATATATTTATTTAGAAAGCATAATCTATTAGTCTTAAATAAAACTGTTCAATATTTAGAATTACATTTTTTATAGAATTTAAAATGGTTTTCATTTCAATTCACTTATTTGGAACATTGGATATTGATTGGATATTGATCGTATATTGATTAGTTAAGTATGTCAATTGCTGGATGCTCTCATATGGCCATTATATATATTCTGTTTTTAGTATATACAAAGTATATGCATCACTGAGCTATAAATAATTGCAATGTAATTTTGTCCATTTTAAACCACTCTACTGAAAAAATTACATAATTTTAGATAGCTCTGTAAAACAGCAACAGTATTAAATTATAACATGAATTCTATATATATATATATTATGTAATATATTATATAAAGTAAAATAAAATATATGAAAGTGGCACTAACATTTTCCCACTTAATATTGGTTTAATTTAATTTCAGTCATTAAAATATGAATTATTGGTAATATTGATAATCTCACTGTATTTTCATACTTCTTGTGCTTTTTGTGAGACATACAATTTATTTAGCATAGTTTCAATTATTTTATGGCATTTTGTGATATATATATATCCATTTTAATTATTTGCATCCACAATTTTATCTTATTTAACCTATTCTCACTATCATGGTGTTATTGACGATATATAGTATATATGTTTTCAACTAAAATATTAACTTACACTGGTTTTAGTATCATGGTCATGTATACTTTTTCAAATTCTCTTTATAACCTAATCCTTAAGAATTAACATTCTAAGGTATGTTTTTTTAAATGTTATTTAGTATATATAGGAAGGAATTAAATAGACTGGATGACTTAAAAGAGAATTTTACTTCGTCAAATTTTCACTGCTTTGCAGGATGATCATGACAATTATAAATGTAAAATGAACAAGTAAGCAATATATAAATCATGTTATGTAATAATGTGAAATATAAGAGGATTGCGTCAGAGAAATATACAGAGAATACAATATAATATATCGATCCAAAAGGGTATACTTTTCACAAACTATGTTATTCAGTGAAATGACCTTTTGGATCGATATATTATATTCTCTGTATATTTCTCTGACTCAATGCTCTTACATTCTACATTATTACATTTATAAAATGCTTTATATATTGCTTACTTGTTCATTTCACCTTTATAATTGTCATGATCATGCCGCAGTTCAGCGAAAATTTCACAAAATAAAATTCTCTTTTAAGCAACGCCATCCTGTCTATTTAATTCCTTCCTATATCACTATGAGGCTTACAAAAAGCGGTCATCACAAAATTCTGTCATTTAGTGTGTCCATTGTATTTGGTAGGCAGTATTAAATGCACTGATTTGACTTGCCATTGTATCTCTCATGGTCTGTTTTATACGAGATTATAGTTGAGTGCCTTTTATATATTTTAAATTTTAACATTTGCAAAATTAATATTTGTTGTTTGATAGTAACATATTATTTTGTTTTAATTTTTATTGGTTTATTTTAGTTTTTAAATAGGATAGTAGTAATATTGTAACATTTACTGTATTTGTCAGAAACTTTAGTAATTGTATACAATTTCTTATTTTGTGATTGAGGAGATCAATGGAATGTTGTCATTTAAAATTAATCATATTTAAGTTGATAGAGATTGTATCACAACATTACATTTGTTTGTGATCTATTCTTTATTAGGGTTGCATCAACACTTTCCTACTCCTACTGAGTATGGATGACAATGAGGACAAACCGGACAACTTTATGCCACTTGCAACAGTTTTTGTTCTGTCCAATGATAGTGAAGCAGTGCAAGATGTACCAATGATATGTGATCTCACAAGAGTCTATTTAAAGTAAGTTAGCCTCATATTCAATATATAAATCAAATTTGTATGAATGTAACTTAATTTATTGATAATATATATTGTCGGTAGAAATCTATACTTGTAATTTTAGTAAGGTACTATTGTTTACATCTTCGGGAATATTATATAAAATATTTTAAAATATATATGTTTCGTCTATCTGCACTCTGCTTAATATATTTGATTGTGTTAGAATTTGTCTATGAGTATATATATAAATATTTATCTTTCTCATAATTTTATGCTTTTTTGTTAATGATATATTTTTATCCATATTGTGATTTTTAATTTTAAATAACAATTTGTTCACCTACTTGGCTAGTTACATATTCAGTTTTTGTTCCACGTATTTTGTTCTAGCGACAATAAACTATTCAAAAAAGGTATGCGAAGTTGTAATCAACGTTTTGAGCAACCCGAAAATGATATTGAAAGTACAGATTTGTTGGCATCCGAAGAACAACAGTCTGAAGCCAAAAACACGATGGTAAATCTTGCCGATCATTTGAGCTCAACTCATCTCAGGGAGAAAGCGGCGAGGGATTTACCCAGAGCAACTGCAGTGATGGAACGAGAAGTGGACGATGAAACTGTTTCACGACGAGTTGCAGTTCAATCGATGGCCTTCACCCTTCAGACCTGTCATCTCTCCTCGTTGGCGGAGGTGGAGACTTCCCTTGCTGATGTCATTGGTGGGGGAGTGAGGCAAGCATTGAGATCGCGGGTGGGTGATCAGGAGGTGGGAGATGGTGGTGACTCTGAGCAGGGGTGTTCTGGAGAGGAGGAGGGGAGTGATACTGATGAGGAGGTTGATGCAGAGGCGAGTCTGATGCTGGAAATGGGTCTGCCTACTTCGTTTGGAAGGTGGGAATTAGAAACATTGCTTGTTGGCGAGTTTAGTTTCAATAAACAAATCTAATATGTATTTACGAAATGTTTAAAGGGATTACTGAGGCATTGTAATATAGATTAAATGAACTACAATTAAAATAGAAATTATATAACCTTAAATTCTTCCATACATTTGGTATCATCAATGTTCCCATCTTCACGTATTTTGAAATATTTAAAAATCTGATTATTGATAATCACTCGTAGATAATATTTATTTAGAAAATGACGTTTATAATGCTGAATTGCATACTTCAATATTAGTAAATAAATATTCGAAAGTACACAAATATGATTCATTTTGTAAATGTATACTTTTACGTTGCTGAATCTATGGCTGCATGTGACAATAACGAGAACAAATATATACAATTCGCCTACAGCTCAGTATTGATTGACCTTATCTTAATTAACATATGTAATATACCGTTTCTAGCCATGCACAACTCCATATTGTAATAACATCTATATTTGGTAATTTTTTATTATGGGTGTTAGTAAGAATTATTCAATAACTAAAAATTGAGGGTTTCCACGAAACATCGCTGATTTGGTATAATTTAATGTAACTAATGATTACACAACTGACATTTACCTGATTAGTATCTTCAAAATCGCTTTATTCGAATTTATAATTTTACACAGTTAAATATAATATATACGATAGAATATAATTAACTTTGAAGTATAATACTAAAAAATGTGTTGAATAGTTATTTATTTATAGTATTATATTTAATTATTTTTAATTATATATTATATTTAATATACCTATTATATAGCTGTTATAATATATTTCATCATACACATGTTTTTCTGTTCAAGATCAAAGAAAACCAGGTCAAATGATCGATCATCAAAAAATCCCAGAAACTTTGTGTCCAAGAGTGCCGTCGTAGATAACAATGAAGACGAAGAAATGAGGTATGTGCCGGCATTGATGACCTCACAGTTGTTTAATTATATTTATATAATCAATTTTGAATAGTTTTACTGACTTTTCTATACCTTTTAAACAGATGTTTTGAAGCTTCAGGGAACTTTTCATTTGTCTTTCACTTTCCATCTTCAATTCTGTAAAATACACACAATTTCAAACTCAAATTCTGTGACATATAATAGCGTTGATCACCCGTTCTTCTATATTTTAGTACGTACTTGCTAATATGTGAGCAAGTTATCAGAATTGACACCATTTTTGTGCTATTGTACTTTCCTTTCTTCATCTCTCTGACCTTACCTTCATCTCAATCTCCTTTCTTCCTTCCTGCTTCCCTCCCTCCCTCCTCCCTCCCTCCACCCCTCCCACCTCCCTCCCTCCCACCTCCCTCCCTCTCTCCACCCCTCCCACATCCCTCCCTCCCACCTCCCTCCCTCCCA